>VBVR01000664.1:0-43862 GCA_011638315.1 Tetramorium parvispinum | reverse complement strand
AAGAGGCACGGTAGTAGTCTCGAACCAAATACACGCGCATCGCCGAGATAGACCGTGCCTATATTGAGAGATCCTTCGATTTTCGAATCTCGATAACGGCTGAACCGATCAAGTTCTAAGTAGGCTCATTCGATAGTTCGAGTTCGATTTGTATAAGAAAAGTGTTTTATTTTTCTTCTATATGGTATATGAGCGGAAATGTTGCGATGCAAAGATCCGTTTTGATATAATTTATAATATTAAGAAACGTCGTCATCATTAACCTTGTAGGTAAGGGAGGCTGATAAAAGGGCAAAAATTGATAATGTAGTAGTTGTAAATTTCTTTATCATTTATTTGTTTTTTAAAAAAGATGAAATACAAATTCAGATATAAAATAATATTCAGATATAAAAATTAACTTACACATTAAGTGAGTTCTTTTTAAGAAAGTGTAGAGATTCAATAGGATTAATATGTTTATATAGTATAACATTAACATAACAATATAAGAAAAATTCATAAAATTTCTTATAAATATAGAAGAGAAAGTAAAGTAAAAGTAGAAAGAGAACAAATTTTCGTCAAACCTCACTTGCATTATTATAATATCAAATGATGAAATAAATATAAAATAATTTGACACCTTCTTTGAATTGATACCTCAGATCAGTTTCAGGTCTACGAAAGTTTCTCATAGTAGTTACAATTTTTTACCTTCATTAAGGAAAAAATTAATCTAAATATTATATATATATTTTTTTTTAGCCGTTTTTAAGACTTTTAGCTGTCACATCATCTTGTTTAAAAAAATTTTTTTACAGCATTTTAAATGAATTTTTTAGTAGTTGATATCTTTCTTTCATATTTTAGTGAATTATTATGTAAATTTTTATAGTTATAGTTTTACATTTGTTTTACAGAAGTAAAAAACTTGTAAAAATTAAGATAGCTATATTTCTTTAACACTCTGTTTTTTAAAATTTTGTGGAATATTTGTTTAATTTTATAATTTACTTTATTCTCTTTCCTCACATAAAACTTCTCCAAACACTAACTTCTTCTTAATTTCCGAATAAATCTTTTTGCCTTTTTATCAATTTATTTATTCGACATCTTTTAAATTTCTTCATCAATTAAACTGCTGATTTGAAGAGATGTATCCCATTAAAAAAATGATAAAAATAAAATTTGTGAAATATATGAGATAGATTTCTTGCTAGACTCTTTAATGGATTTCTTGATAGTAAAATTATTGATATTCACTGCACGCCGATTGCATGCGATTACCTGTAACCATCACGACGTGTCTGAAAGTGATTTCGTAATGCACAATAGCGAATCGAATCGCGTCCGGAATTCTGTCTGCGGTCTTCCGATTTGGTAATCCTTTACGAACTTTTTATTTTTCCTCGCTAACATCCTTGACTGTCGCACACCATTAATAAAACCGGCGGAGAAAGCTGTCCTCCCCCGCAGATTCAATTCTTCAACTTCATTTCTTTATTTCTTTTAAGGACAGAAATCCCTGTGTGTGTGTGTATGTGAGAGAGAGAGAGAGAGAGAGAGAGAGCGCCGAGCGTAGAACATTGATTTGTTTGCGTCGCGATGCTTCCTATGCAACGACCTGATTCTAGACCCGTTAGATTGTACCTTACGTATCGCCTAATTTGCGTTACATCGAAAAATGAAAACTGACATACATAACGTGACTGTTACTCAGTTATGCAAGGGTTGCACTAAATCTGCTTCGCATAACAAGAAGATTGAATTGTATCATGTGCCATCTCCGTGAAATTTCGACGGAAACTTTCGCGCTATTAATATAACAAGAGCACATTTAATGCAATTACGGTATTTCAATTTTAACATTCATTTATTGTCCCTGGTTACGTGGATGGATTTCTAAAGCAGTACTTTCCATATATATTATATTAAGCGTTCGTACCCCGTTAGTTTAATATGACCGAATACATCTCATAGAAGTAATACATTTATGGAGAACGTGTCATTTCTCTGCGATATTTTCTCTCCGTTACACATAAGTAAGGAAAGATATATTCTGAATTCAGACAGTATGTTTCTTACATCTAAAAGATATACATAAAATATGGATATAGATTTAATGTCAAGGCATTGTAAAGTATATCTATCCTTTTCTTCCTAAAATTTATTTTCATTCAAAATTCTGCACAAAATTATTTTGTATAGCAAATTTCAATACGATAATATTTCATACTGACACATTTCCTAAATTATTTTTAATTTTACAACACAAATTGTATGTAATAATTAAATATTATAAAGATCTATGTGGAGATATTTTAGAAAAACATTTACTGAAAAAAAAAGATGAAACCAGTTTGATCAAACAATTTATACATGTATATATATTTGTTTGAGGAATTGCTAAATGATCCGTCGTGCTTCAAAAGTCACGCGGAGGATAGTCACTGTGCTTAGAGGAGATTCACCCTGACCCACTTCCGGTCAAGTTCATTGCTCATCCGACATCGGAGCACCGCATTCACCTTTTTCGCGCGGCGTGACGCATGCTTTTACATGCTTCTCTCTTGCGGCTTTCTCTTTCTCTGCTTTATGTTTGAAATAATAAGTCAATTAAGAACCGTAATAAGATAATACTTAAATATTACATGAGAGACATACGTGTATGATATAAAACTTTAATAAGCGTCGAATAGAGAAATTCATATAATTACGTAGAACTTGTGTATATATAATATAAAACAAAAATTAATTCTACATAATAATATTTAATTGCGTTTAAAAAATAATATTTATAAAAGAAATATTAATTTTTTTATAGGCTAAATATCGAGCCGATAAAATATTGATATACGTTTATAATATCGATATATCAATAATTGAATATTGAACTTTTTGTCAATTTCTAGGTTCTTTTATATCACATTTTTTATATAACATTTTATAGAATGAATAAATTCAGCTACTGTATCGGATATAAATCAATTTCTAATTAAAACTTTAGGCTACTTTCTGACTCTACATTTCGCAACCTGTCAGTTGACTGTTGAATACAGTACCTACACAAAACGCAACTGCATTTTGCTCAGTGCCGAAGGAAGGGGACCCCTGTTTAAACAGGGAAAGGAGTTCTAATGGTATTACGATGTCATGGCTCTGTAATTAATCTAATCATGCAATTCGCGATGCTGTATCATCAAGATCAAGCAGCGCAAATCACTGAGAAATTACATTCGTTAATATTATTTCGCGATAAAGAAGATGCAAACGTTCTTTCGCTGAGTAAATTATTTTGCATAATACACGCAAAATGTCGCAATTTTATGCGGAATTGTATCATGCCGAGATAATTATGACATTATGCTGTGTAATGTCGTGAATAATTTGATGTCATTGCTTTAAGATAATTACTAAAAGAACTAGGAGAACGTTTTACCATTTTACAAAATTTATAATGTAATATAAATTATCAATTTATTACATTTACATATACATAATAAATGAAATAATGACTAAATAATTCTTTTAAAAATATACACTTATTTTTTTGTATTCGATTAATTTCCCATACAAAGCAAGTACATAATTTAATCCTGTTTTATAGAACTTTAATTGCATACCATTAGCACTTGTATTGTGCAATACATAATATCCTATCGATTGTATCTAAATTGTATCTAAATAGCAGTATCTATGTAATATAATTGCAGTTAATATTTTTGTATGTGTGTAACGCTATGTTACTCTCTAAATCTCCACATTGTAATACCACTTTGTAACTACTTTATTATTTGCAGATAATAATGCAAGATTGCTGATCGTATTTTTCAATTAAACAAAATTTGGTCTCGTTAAAATATACAGCTTTCAATTTGATCGTCATTAAAATTAATTATATTTATTTGCAGTTATTATGCTGCTCAACCGCGTAATCCACTAATTGGAACGATATTAACCATGGCATCTACTCGCCGTTTATCGTGTTATTTTTCGCTACTTGCAAATTATGAGATATCGTCGCGCGATAATCAAATCGGCTGGAGAGACATTCTCCGTCGGCGTAATCCTTTTGCAAGAAGCAAACGGAGTCAAATCACTGCAAATTGAGCTGCCACAATATCCGTCGTCGTGACCGCGGGACGAAGGGAAAGGACGCTTGAGAGATGGTGGAAAAGCGGTGATACGGCAGATTATTAAGATAATTGCATAGGAGAAGCGCGTGATGAGGGGGGGATGGCCACAAGGTAGGAATGCATTTTGCTTCACGGGCGGGTCGCTTTCACCTGCGGCAATTCCTAAGACACGAGACGGTGGTATAAAACCTTATTGTCCCTGCTATCAATTAGTGTCGTTCGTGACGGCAATCTCGGATTTCTAGGACTCCCCCGCGTCTTCGAGCCAGCTTTTGCCGAATAAGAATTCATTTGACCAGTTGCTCAAGCGAGAAAAACGTCTACTGCGACGATTCTCTACTACGAAAAAATTACTCCTTTACGGAATATATTTTACGCAAAGAGAGAGACCATTTTACAATACACCATATTTTGTATTATATTCAAGGATAATCCCGATTAGCCATTTGTAAGATATTGTCGTTTATTGTTCGTCAAGTAGACAGATGGGAGAAACTTTTTGCGAAATTGTTTTCTCAGAAATGCGCCAATCATTGCGCAAATTACAGTAATGTCTTCTTATAGTAACGCGTATCTTTCATGGATTTATCTTGTGGCATTTTATGAAGATTCTGATTACATCGCTGCCGACATTTCACGAGATAGCCGGGTTCTTCGTGAAATGCCGCATTTCACGAAAAGTCTATGACAAATACACGTATGGAAAATCATGCACAGGCTGGTGCTAATCTTTTACAAATCCCAACAGTGTCAGTGAAAGGAAAGGCGAAGGTCTAAATAGGTGAGAATAGCTGACCGAGTATCCACAAAGGTACTTTCATGAATTCATTTAGCATGGCTTGTAAAAGGAGCATTATATAATTTTTATGCGTTATGTACTTATTATTGAACCTATATAATAAATTGAAATTTACTAAACAGATGTTAAAGTCTTCAAGTTGTAAAATTGAATTAAGATTAGGATGTTTAGGCTACTTGTTTGTGACACTTTTACAGAGCAGAACAGGTTAAGTAAATTCATGAAAGTAACATTTATATTATACATACATCGTCCATGGAGATCCAGTTTTGACTGTCTATATACTGTATTTTCATTTAAATATTTATTAAATAGTTATCTATGCTGGAATGGCTTGATTTTTTTTCAAATTAATAATAGTGATATTTACGAAATCTCTTTCTCTTTTTCTGTTTTTTTTTCCAGCTAATCAACTTCCTCGGCTATCAAGAAAAAAAAAGTTAGTTTCTTTATTAACTCTTTTTCGATAATAACGGATACAATAGAACCAATATAGTGACTAGACATATTTTACTTTCACGGCTTACATTACCGGCAGATATGAATACTTTCTACGGCATGGAGAAATTATGTTTTTCCAATCAGCTCAGGTTTGTAGCTCGTGTTCCAAAGTTGCTCACAACAACGATATGCAAATTGATTAATGTTCACTTTCGGGAACAATGACGCGGTGTAAAGATGCTCCAAGTGCTCTTATTTGTGACAATAGATTCAATAGGACGAGTTGTGAATTTCTCTCGCTTTCACCCTCGTTTCAACGGTTATTTGCTTATTTTACGCACCCACAGAACGTCGGTCGAGTGAGGCAATCAATAAGAGGTGCCGAACGATTGAAGAGGAATGGCAGATGTCTTCGCATGCAGAATTAAACAAAGGAATTTAAGTATTGCCTTAAGAAAGATCTAATTAAATTTAGACTTCTGAAATTATATCATAGACTATTTTTTAACAAGGATAAAAAGAAAAAACAATTTTAGAATGTTTACTTTGTGTAAAAAAAATGTCGTAATATCGTGGATCTCCTAAATTAAAAAATTATCACAAAAAAATTTGTACATGTGAAAGTTTTGTGAATATAGTAAGGAGCTCACGAGTTTATTTTAAATCTCTGACTTTTTGTTATATTAAATTGTGTGAACATATCAAGCCTGTTAAGATTATTTTATAATCTCATTGCAAAAGAAAAAGACTAAGCTGTACAGTATAAACCTAATAAAGATTTATTTGCCAGGTCATTAATCTACTCGTAAGACGTATTTTTCATCGTTCTATGCAGGATAGTATGAAACATGTCCGACGTCTGTGAGGCCGTGCGAATGTTGAAGGCATGCAATCATCAGCACCCCGTATATCCGGGCATTCAATTCGAGGATTTGCCTCGTCCTTCCACAAATTCGTCTTACTCTAAATCTTACTTGTCCTTATTTCGGGCCATTAAAAGGATATGTTTCTTAAAATGAGGTTCTTGCATAGAATTGACGAAAATATATTTTTAAAATGTAACTATATTGAAAACTAGAGCTAGAATACCAGTTTCTAGTTGTAATTTTTTAATGTTGAGTATTGCGATTTATAGTACTTGATTAAATTGTCAAATCTTGAAATAATGGAATTAAAAAATTTGAATGTTTTAAAATTCCGAACTTCTCTCTCAAATTATTGCATTAATTTTAATCCGAATTCTTTTGATATTTTACATAATAAAGAAACAACATGAGATTTAATCAGTTACGAATAAGAAATATGAAAAGTAATCTGTTTTGCAAAAATTTGCCAGAAACAAAAGTGATGGAAGATACTGTTAAATTTACTACGAATAATAGCCATTTTCTATCAGAGTTTGACTCGAGCACTCAAAGTTGAAGGAAGAGTTGCGAAAATTCCGCGAAGTTGGGCATACTTCTTCTGACAAAAATCGTCTTCCATTCAAAAGTACCGTCGGATGCAACATCCTGAGAACAGCGTACGGGTCACGACAACACCCAACGCGATATGTTCCAGACGCGGCTGATGGCCGATGCGTTTCCTAATCCCGGCGCTTCGTTCCTTCCTGCGGGCGAGAGGATCGTAGTCGGCGCATATTTCCGTAAGAGTCGACGAACTGACTGACCCACGATTCCAATCAGAAGTTGCATAAGAACGAGTAACACGCGTACACCTCCGTTCGCCTCTCACTTCTTTCGCTCGCCTTACGAGCTCTGGCCGAAGCGGAGCGGCTCTCTCAATCATAAAGCCCATTCTAGACGATTCAAGGATTGCTATAAAAATTGGTACAAAATTCTTGTAACTTGAGATTTGTAGAAAAATATCTGTAAATTCGCATTATAAAGATAAGTTGTGTTTCTAAGGTCTAAAATAAATTTGATGCTTTATACGACGACTTAATGTTCCCGTGCAAACATTCTACCGGAGTAGGTTAAGGCTTTGAAATTTTATGTCAATATCCGCCCATTCTTCACTCCTACACAAACTAAGTAATAAAACTGAAGTGGGAGCGTGGTTCTCTAAAATCTAATTTTCTACCTACCACATTCTATTTTATAAAATTTTGTATTCGGTATATGTATAAAATGTTAGAAAATGTTATAATCTCATTTTATAACGTTTTGATATTATTACGAAAACATATTTTTTAAAAAAGTTTATAACATCTCTTTTTACAAGCCTGTAATGAAAAATATCAACGGTATATATTAAAGAGAACTAATACTCTTGCATTTTAATTATCTATATAAATATGAAATACTGACAGAATAGTATAAAATTTCTATCACACCTGGCATCTGTTTTTTTGTGACCGTTACGTTACAATATGGACATTCAATGCATAAAACATTGCGGTTCACGTTTCAAACATGATGCGCAACCGGATCGCCGCGAAAAGAAATCAGAGCATTGCATGTTAATATCGTGGAACGCAATTGGAAAATGATTGATTCTGATACTGCGATTTTCAACTTTTTTGTATTCATACGAAACGAAGATCCATCAATACAATACTTTTGGAAATGGTGTTTCCTACTACCATAAATTCCGAGAGATATATCTCCATATTGTACAACTTATTCATATGTGCAAAATGAAATTTGTCTGTTGAATGTTTTCTACAGTATCATATAAATTTTCTTTCAATATTTCAATAATATAACAGAGCGTTCATTTATCATCAGAATCTTATTTCCCGTAAGAGATAAAAAAGAAAGTAATTATTTAGACACCGTTTCTTCAGGTTAATTCTAATATAGAGCAAGGACAATAACTTTGAGCACGAGGTCTCCCTTTCTTCTCCTCGGCTAAGACTCATCCCTCCCAAAAAAAGTGATATCCAACACCGTGCACTAACACCGTGGGACCAATCGAAGGAGAGGCTTTCTCCTGGATCACGGTCCGTCGGTGGTACCCAGGTTCCTGCCTGCGAGTTCCCCGTCGTTCTCTGGAGGGGATATCTATATAGCCTGTCCATTCTGGGACAGCCCGTTCAAACTGCTCGTGTTCCTAAGACCGCACGTGTACTACCGTGTCGAAACATTGTACACGTTCGAAAATTTCGCAAGCTTGTCGGACGAACGGAAACGGCTCGAAGTGACGGGAGAATTGGATTCCAATTACAATAAAATCAGGGTACGGCAGGGGGCATATGTGCCGGTGCGATGTGAACGAGTGCGGGGTACGCGATCAGTAAACAAAGCGGTATCGTCTCGTGAAGTTCGTGTCGAGAGAAAGGGAGAAAGAGAGAAACAGGAAAGAAACGGAGAGGAACCGATAATAGGTCGAGGGTGGTGCTGTGACCTAGTGCGGGGAAGTATAGCCACCCTGCACAATGGTGAGTTCGCGGATATTGTAGAATTGTGTTAGTGCATTAGAAATTCTCCAGCTCTACATCTGCACGAATTGCAGGATAAATACTTTGTGTAACTGATGTAAAGAATAATAGAAAATAATAGAAAATAGAATATACTCTTCTATTCTAATTCTATTACACTAAAAATAATCATACGTTTCTTTATAAGGAAGTTAAATATCAACAAGGAATACTTTCTACTGTTAATCATGTTTAGAAAGTTATTTTAGGAAATTATATTTTGCGGTACTTCTTTTGGTTTTATATGCGATAGAATTGTATAATGCTGTGGTACATAATAATCCGATAATTAACTCATATTTAAAAAAATACATCAAGTGCAGTAAAGAATTTTCTTTAAGAATAATTAGTTTTACATCAAATTTTCTTACATAAAATACGAGATCTAATAGAGTGATTGTTTTTATATTTATTATGTTTTTAGAATGATAAAATAAATTGTTACATGATTTTACAAAAAAATTGCCACAAAGAAAATTTTATCTGTATAAATCTGCATGGATAGCTTGCTGAATTATAGACTATTCATTAACAGAACATGTATCTAATTACCAGTAGAAAGTAACGTTTCTGGTTGTTCGACTTCTTTAGAAGATAAATCGTGTAACTGTGAAAAGCTGTAAAAATGCCTTACTGTTATTCATTAGAATAAATAACCTTTTCACATTTTTTTGTACAGTGCGTATATGACTTACAATTTTTATTTAAATAATTCAAGTACAGTTGAATATTTAAAGAAATAAAATACTAAGAGAGAAGCGATCTCTTTTTTCAAACTCCGTGCAATTCCGTCGTAACTTCATAATTATTTTTTCGAGAAAAAACTTATACAGTTTTTAAAGTAAAGAGTTTTAGTTTCATACTATAATTATGCAAATCGCTTTTATAAACGACGTGGAAACTTATCTTCTTAAAATTCATCCCTTTCGATATGAGAAAACAATCCGAAATATCCAAAACATTTGTAATTACATCCTTTTATCTCCCGAACAGCGAGATAATTGTAAAATAGACTAGTGTGTCGATGCGTCTCCCCGTGTTACTACGCTTTCTAACTTACGCTCTGCATGCCGATGTTATAAAATTTCACAGTACATAATTTACGGCTACTAAACAGCTTAAGAAATACCACTGGATATTGAATGACGATAATTTTCGAGAACTAAAAACATTTCCTTACAGGCATAGCTAAATATTTCATTGCGGATAATACCAATAAAATTCCACCTAAAAAAATGTATGCTTGTGAAGACATAGGCTTTATACTTGTGTTCCGTCCAATCAGCTATAATTGGGTCACAGCATTTCATGCGTGTGTAATTTACAATTCTTTTTTGCATTATCCCGATATTCGCAGTTATCCTGAATACAGTCTGTATTTAAGTCTTTATGCTTAAAGGCAGATCTTATTGAAGAATTGCGGTGTACTACAAAATCAAATAAGCGGTTACGTACAATGTAGCAGAAAAATACAAACTGCATGAAGTTTCAATGAGCGTGTCGAAATTAATCGGCGAGCGTCCGTAATACGTTCGACATAAACGCGTTAAGGATCGCCGAATCTATTACGAAAAGGAAAAAAAGGAAAAAAAATGGAAAGAGAAAGCAGCGCGAGTTCTTACGCGAAATGTCATTCACGTATCGATAACGATCGTCGATGCATTTCTTCCGTAAAGCACGTTTTACTAGTATCGAAATCTCGTTCGAGGTGGCATGCTTAGATAGGATTGTATAACTTCGATTAGCTATGTATAACCAGCGAGTGGTGCGTGAAAATGGAGACATTTGTGGATAGCTATTTTTTTCTTCGTCAGGAAATAAGGCGAATCAAGTGGGAAAAATGGCGAAGCGATAAAGAGAGATAGAGAGAAAGAAAGACGGTCGCTGACCTCGTGATGCGCGACATAAGGATACGAAGAGCTGTTCACACACTGACCCGCATTTCGTTCCCGCCGGCGAATAATTCCGAAACTTTTGCCTATTATTTGATTTTTCATGGAGAAGGATTTCGTCTCCTTTCTCCCGGCCCGGGCCATTTCAACAGAGTATTCGAGTGAAATCTGAATATGAGTTCAATCTCCGATCGCGTGATTTAATGCCCGAATTATAGTTCGCGGCCTACTTGCATTCATCATGTGGTGTGAAATTTGTCCAATCTATTATATACCCTGCAGGCGAAGAAAAACGTCCCATCTGATTATATGAAAACATTATGTTTTTTAAGGCTATTTAAATCTGATATCTAGATTCGAAGGGTTCCAAGAAAATATACGTATCCACTTGAAAGACCTTGAGAAATACATTGTAATCTGATGATAGAATTTAACAAAAAATAATTTCCTTTATAAAAATCATAATTTTAACTAACATTTTAATATAAGAAACATTTTTAAGCATTCGGAAAAAAATAAAATTTTGATTAACCTGTATTTTAAACTTCTGTATACAAAAGAATAGAATCAACACTTTTTCTCTGTAAGAATGTAACAATTAACACTACGTAATAAAAAACATACGTAAATACAACAGCGTATAATTTTACTAGTTTTTAAAAAACTCGAGATTGTGTAATAATTAAATCTAAAATTAACATTTGTTGGATTTGTATTTTAATTTAGAATAGAATTGAACATTATGCACATATTTATATGCAACTAGGTCAAAATTTATCTTCCTAAATTGGGCAAATTTCATGTTTTGCCGCAGATTCATTGTGCATGACATTATATCCAGCATACTAAGTACCTTCGTATGTTTAATCCTAATTGATGGTATATATATGCATTCATTAATTAAATATCTGCACATGGTCTGAAGATAGAAGGCAATTAATTTTCGAATTGAATGCTTCAAAGTTAATTTAAAGCATTCGGAACAGAATAAGTGAATTATGGAATGAGTTTTAATGTAATGTTTAATTTTTCAGAACAAAATCAGATTACTATTCCATTTATGTGATATTTTTAACATTCTTTGCAAAATAAATACTTCGAGAAATTAATTTAATTTTAAATATTAGATCTTATTAGCGCAATATATCATAATTGTCTAACACATTAATAACGTTAACGTTTTCTAAGCACTTAATGACACGTAAGAAAGAAAAGTGCTGTGACTTCTTGCTAAAGAATCTAAATTTAAGTTACAAATCACGTAGAAGCTGTGGAAGTATTTTCGAAGTTTCACGAGGAGGTATGACGTCAAAATTCTCCTGGAAGGTCAGCCGTAGGTGGAAATCCTTGCAACGAAAGTCCAAACTAAGTGGCACGTAACCGGGCTAAGAAAAAGCTTCTCGCTTCCGGCTTCTTAATATCTCCATCGCGTGTCGCTCTCGTGAGCAAAATGAAACTAGGAAAAATTTGCGATTTCCACTGCTCTTCTTAATTACATTTAGCCGCGACAAACTCACGCGTCACGCTGTTGGTACCAAGCGGGTAAGTTCCACTTTGGCGCTAAAAGAGAAAGAATTTCGTTCGAGAAAAGTATGCAAAAACTCGAAACTCTTATGCAATAAAAGTTTTCTAATAGATAGTAATCTAATAGAATGCAAGAAATATTTAAATTACCGGCAAGAATGACGCTGTTATTTTGTAATAAATTAAGCATAATCACAAGTGTAGGAGTGGAATTTCTGAAATATAGATCCTTTAATTGAAACTAATTATATCTTCTTCAGCAAAACGAGCTGCGAAAGAAAGCTGACAGAACTCGTTTGGCAAAGTTAGAATTAGTTATGTCACGATACTTCCCTATGCTACGCCTACCACGACTATAGATCATAAAAGCTCGCACTCGGCGTGTGAACAATGCACACAATCGCGATTCATGTGCGACTAATTCCGTGATCGTCCTCCGCGCTAATCTCATCCTGAGTTAGTTTTCGCACAGGTGTATCTTATTCAAGGATAATGACCTCGCGACAACGTTATTGTCCCAATGATCGCACGGTGTATCTAAGGAGCTGGCGACGACGTGCTATTGAGACTAATTGACATTCAGATTAATTAAATTATATCAAAATGTTGTTCAAATAAATCGATCTTCGAATAAAAGAAAGATATAAAATATTCCTAATGCGATCAGATTAATCCTGTCTTCTAGACTGAATAAATTTCACATCGCACGCCGTTGTCTTTTCATCGGGCGTTACACGTTACGTTTTCCCTCATTTCCGGCTGGATGTTCTTTGCTTCTTTTTATAGTCGGAAGTCGCACGAGTAAGCGATCTATCGCGATAGCCAGAGAATCGCCGTCCGAATCGGTCTCGGTGGAGCGCGCTCGAGTGGGAGCCAAAAGTTCGAAGGCGAAAGTAAAGGTGGAACACCGCGAAGAAAGTCGGCGACAATAAGTGGCACGCCGATGAGGCGTCGACCATCCGACCGGATCGAGCATGTGAAACCTGTCGGTGATCTCCCGGTGACAGGAACCGATCAAAGTAGAGATCGGGGAGAGACCGAGGGAAACATGTTACTGGCCCGCGTTTACGTGAAACGAGCCTTTCGAGATAACGATAAAGTTGTATATCTATTACGCTACGAGAGAAATGCGCGAAACTGCAGAAATGCGCGCTTGTTCAACTATAGAAAACGAATTTGCAAATATGCGGATATCCATAGTATCGTTTTCCCCAGCGAAAACAATCGCTCGTTTGCGTATTATTACCCTGCGTGTTGCATACAGATCTTCATTGGATAAATTCGCCGCAGTCGTTATATGCAGAGAGAACAATAGCTTATGGAAATTATAATGAGATTGAATGATATTATGGTTTGAGACAAATCTTTAGAGAAACGCGTATTTATAATAAATATTATTTTTTAAATAATTCAGTCTCAATCTTTTATTACAAAACTAATTAATTTGAGGTTTAAGTATCGATATATTCAGAAAAAACTTTTCGATAAAATGAAAATAGTAAATGAAATGCTGCTCAGTAAATCCTATAATATATTTTTTTCAACGTGAAAATTTAATTTAATTGTTAATAAATACCACCCATTTAACTTGATAAACAAATAATCAAAATAAAATTTTAATTGAGAAGCTTTTTAATTTATGAAAAGTATATTTATTGAGCTATTTTTTATTATAAATAATTTATTTCTTGATTCGATCTTTTCTGCGTAGCAATTAAGTTCAGAGCCGTAATGTATTCATGCATAATCCACAACAAGGAAATGTCTTTCAGTACACCACAATTGCAAGATGCAATCGCACAATGCACCGCTATTTCTGAGCTCGCGTGTAAAGGCTATTTACAAGAAACTTGATCGAAACTTATATCGTTTGCCAGTACTTTCCTCTCAGACGCGACGGATACCCTCTCGAAAAATCTGAGAAACGAAAGTTCGCGAGCAACTCTGGATAGGATAGTGCAAACGTACAAGTAGAGCGTGAAATTCCGAAGGCCGCGAATATGCCATTATTTTTATAGACAGTACATTCGACAGGATTATGCACACTCGTGTATGTGTCGCCGTACGTCCTTCTCAAGACTTTCAGAACGTAGATAAGACTTACGCAGAAATATTCATATGAATGAAAAGACTATCTAAATCAGTCTTTTTAAATTTTTTTTTCACAAATATCGCTGACATGAAACGCAATAAAAATTTGAACAAGTTATAGTTTTTGTATAGTTGTAAGTATAATTTTTGTTAATAAAATTGAAAACTTTTGAAATAGTATGCCTTTTAGATATGCTATTAATTTATAATTGCCATTATATTTTAATATTGTTAATTAGTCTCGGCGGAAAAACAAAATATTGAAAAAGCAAAATTTATCTTCTAAAGAGATACTTTTAACATATATATATGTATACATATCTACATTTTCTAAGTGATTATATTATCTGGAATTGTTATATCAATCGAATTTAGCTCGATACAATATTAGCAATCTTTTATTTTTTTATATTATGTATTTTTAAGAATATCTTTTATTAGACTTTTAAAGAAATAGAAAATAATCCAATGTCTCGTCATGTTAATTTCATTTTATCGAGACATTCCTGTTAAAAGCGTCATCATGTTGAACAAAAGTGACGATGCCAAGACCGCGCCTTTATCTGAGGACCCGGGCTAGCTTCCTCGCGCGTTGAGAGAAAGGTGTTCGACCTCCTTTTTACCGCCGTTCTGATCCGGCATGTGGCGAACATGAACGATTGATAATTGCACACATTACCGGCGGCATTGGCTGCACGATGTTACGAGCAAAGCGCAGCGAGAACGGGGAATTGTCGCCTGTATGCTTTACGCGCACCTCCACCAACCGAGAGAAAGTCATTTCTTTCGACGGCCACGGCGAATAGATAGCTTCAGTCACACCCGCAGCTGGGTACGCGTGAGACGCTATCGGTTAGGATTGAAAACGGAAATTACAATGGCATAGCTATGGTCACGATATTTTCAAATATATTTTCAAATATAATAGAAAAAAAATAAAAATTCTTAAACTAGCATTTCTTGAGACTTGTCCCTTTTTTTGACGTCTACATTTATATATTTTTTTATGTTGATTAAATAGCGTGGTCATAACGTTCCTTTTGGAAACTAAATAGAAGGAAATATCAAATAATTAAAAGATGTTCCCATACACTAAAAAAAATTTTTTTTCATATACGTGGAATCCTTTAAATCTTAAAGGATTTTATTCTTATATTGACCTCAAAAGGATTCCTCTGAAATCAAGAGAAAAATAGTATAAACAGGAATATTTAAGAGAGAAAAAAGTATTTTTCACTTTATTGAAAAAGGAATATGTTTGCTATAAAACAGTAAGCTTAGAATACGAGATCATAGGAAAAATCATTTTGAAAGTAAAATACTTTTTTTGGGGTGTAGTTTCTTTTTAATATCAAGAGTTAAACACTCTAATAAAAACTTAATTGATTTACGATATCATGATTTAGATATTTTATAATGAATCATCTTTAATATAATTCTTTTCGATACATTATTATTTGTTTCCTTCTGAAGGACATAACGAGGTACATAAATGAGACTTGATTTTGATTAGCGGTCGTTCGAACGAGAGCAGAAGAGATTTACTTTGTAATTATAAGTTTGTAACATAAATAAAGACTCGTTAAATTAGAACTTTGTCTACATTATGTATTCGCATAGTTGAAACAGTTCTACTTTTTAGAAGTGAATTTTTCATTCCCTCTGCTTTCGCCAAATGACGAGCTGAAAATTTTCCGTTGGAATTTCATTGCTATGCGCGAGCAAATGGTCTCATACATTTAAGATCGATTTCTTTTCTTTCGGACGAGAAGCCCTTCCGGCGCGGATCGCGCCGTTATTTTACACTCGATGGATTCGTTTCTAAAACGACTGGCTGGAATGCGCTCGGAAAAAATCGCGAAGAAAGCAGAAAAATCGCGCGGCGTGTCCGACACGCGATATTCCGTAATGAAAATTACATAGACACGCTTGTGGCACGTAATCAAAATCATGTCAGTAGCACGAAGACCTGACCGATTCGCGTATGGAAATTATCTCATGGTTCAGGAACTAGCGAAGTCTTACATCCACCCCGTCGATGATATCATCAGATGATATCATTGTACAAGCATTAATTGCACCGATAATATCGAGAAATAAGATAGTAATCTTTAATTCGTGTTGTAGTGATTCGAAACATATTTCCGCGATTATCCATGAGCGCATATTATGCTTAAAAAAAATTCAACATAGTTGAAACACGATTCTTACATACTCATCGATATAAAATTTATTCACTTTTACCACGCACGCTTATTTACCGCATAGTTATTTGTGCAATCCATCAATCATTATTTTCGTAAAAACTTCATGTGGCAACTTGCGATCTCGTAAGATTAGATTGTCACAGTCAAGTCATTTACTAGAAATCGTCGTATATGCTATTTGATGCGATTCATAGTTCGTTAGCTTTGGTCGCAGTTCAGAAGTTCTCCCGATTCGCAGGAGACATGCAATGACAATATCAACGATGAATATTAATAATTGTAACGATAATAACGCGTTCGTCCCATAATGAATTATAGTAATTAATTATAATAAAATTAATATAATAATTGAATAATTTTAATGACAATTTTGCGGTTACCTAAATAATTATTAATGACATAATCTACTTTAATAATCACATTCTGATTCTGTGCCTATATTAAACAGATGAAAGGGTCGAAAGATTGAATATGAACGTAAATGTAATAAATTCAATTTTAAACAAATAATAAGATCTGATTCACTTTAAATGCTTATTATATTTATTATTTATAGTTTATTTATTATTATAGTTTAGTTAAAAAATTAATTATCATTTATTAATGGTTTAATAACTAATTTATAGGCATCAGAATCGAATACTGTCCATGACATCGCAAAAAGTCAAGTAATAAAAAAAGAACCTATCTCTCTTTTAAAGTTCATGGGTGTGAATGGGTATGTTCTCGTCGATATACTTATGGATATAAAACAGATTAAAGACAGTACATTGTATGTGTCTATATTTTCCGTGTCCGCAACTAGAAGGCCGACTACATTCACTTGCAGCACCATGTCAATCGACATTTCAAATATTTCCTGCGAATTATATCGTATTATTACGAGGCAATCTAAAACTCTACAATTACGAGGTTTCCAAGGTTCTAATTATTGTCGTATATATGATTGAAGCAAATTAAATTCTTTCGTTTTATTGTTCTTAAAATTATTAATAAAATTTAAATCATTTCCTAATAAATTGAAAAAATTATTTTCTCGATATATCGGCTTGCGTGGACGTATAAATAGAACAAAAACAACAGCCTCAGTGAAAGTTGTCTTTACACGCGTAATTGTACCTAATGATTCATGCTTGGTGCATTATTATTGGAGCCATATTTTAGCTTGGTATTATGTATCTGATATTATGTATTTAAAAATCAACTAAAAACAAGATATCGTGATTATCAGATATTACGTGATACGATCGCTGATGTTTATTTCTTCATCTAACCACTCATTTGATTGTAATATCACAAAATAGAGTATTAATACATCAGCGTGCAATTCCGCGTGCGGTAAATGAAGTGGAAGCGAAATGGAAAACTGTATCGAAAGCGGATATCGTAGCAACAACGCCGCTGCGTTATTCCGATACAACAATATGCGTCGTTCGCATCTTTGTTTGAGATGAACGATCGATCAATTCGCGATGTATGCGAAACTAGTCAATCGTAAACATCAAAAATAGAAATATCGCACAGTAAAAAACTTTTCCATTTTAGATGAATAAACATTTAATTTGGTTACGTGTAAATGTGCAAATATAAAATTTAATTCCATATTCTGCGAAAAGGCATTTATCTTTAATCGCGTAATTACATCTGCATATACAATGCGGGAAACATTTACGTGATATTCCAATACAATTAATTAAAGAGGAAATGCGCAACTCTAATAACAATTTATTCTTATCAATCAAAATTTATATAATTAACTAAACGAGAAGATTCTCTTTATTAACCAAAAGGTTAAAAATAAGAATAGGAATTCTTTTTATATTAACATTAAAACAGAAATTATTTGATATAGATAAATAATGACATAATTACTATTTTACTAAAGGTAACAACTTTCGATAATTTTACATCAAATATATCTCTCCTTTTTGTCTATAAAATAATAAATAATAACTTTCCCTCAATAAGGAAATAATTCATTCGAAGATTTTAATCGTCATAAAAAACGATTTATGAAACATTTACTGAGAAATAATATCGGCATTAAAATCGGAAGTAATTAATTGCCTTGTGTATTTGCGTACGCTTGTTCGTCACAGCTTTATCGCATTATGAAACCGCAGATTTTATTAAAATCATCAAGTCGTAGCCGATTCATTGATCCATGATCTCGATTACTTAGGTATTCGCATCATGATAGCTGCGGTGAAATTGCGGTTGCTTTCTTGTTGTCTTCTGCACGAAGCATTACCACGTTTTGTCTGTTACCCTCTAATGCACTTTGCATCCTGTTCTCTAATATGAAACATGAAAACAATTTCATTTCCGTATTATAATAAAATATGTCTTTTATTAGCGTATTTATTTTTGTCTATATTTTTAATTATTTTTTTGTAAATAAAAATTTTGTACTTTAATTATTTAATTAATTTATTTTTCTGTCAAATTCAATTTAAACGATCAGCGATTTGTGACAGTATTCTAAATAGAATTTTATTTATAATTTTGTGCGTGATGATACATACGCACTTCACCCTGCGTTACGAAACTGAAGTTCATGCCATTTATAACACGCAACGCGCGCGCAAGAAAGTGCTTTATTTAAAAAAAATATGATTTACGGAAAAACGAACCGACGTTGACCTAGATTCTCCGTGCAAAGTCAATCGAAGCAATTTTACACTATCAATGTAGCATACGTCAATGTGCCGTCGCCGAAGTTAATTACTTAGCTTTCACGATCAATTAATCAATATTGTCGGTTTTAGATTGTGCGGAGGTGCTTCACACCGACCGCGGTATTCATCGTCCTAACGTTGTTAGGCGGATTCGGTGAATGCACGGCTGAGCGATGGTCACGACAAATCTCCAACAGCGAGTGGATTCCCCTGGCTAATCCGGGAACCGCATCCGCTCAACTGCCGCGGAATAGCGCGGAAAGCGGGCTTCTATCCAGCGGCACGCATTTACCGAATCCAATCCAAACGCTCGCGTTACCGCCCGCCCTTCAGCAGCAATACCAGGACCAACTGATTCAGCTGCAAAAGACGCAGGAGAGTATTCAAAAACTTCTTCTGCTGCAGCAGCAACTAAAAACTCAGCAGCAACTGCTTCAGGTAAAATGCTGCATCAATGCGAAGAATACAAAGATACTTTAAAATTTATGTTGTTTAATTTAATTTATATTATAAAAGTTATGTTTTAAAATAAAAATTAGTACCTAATATTTTGAGGAATTTATGTCTCTTACAATTTTGTCAAATAATATATGCTTCTAAAAACTCAAGCTACGTTTATATTGAAAAGAAAAATAAGTTTGACAACTTTTCGTGAAGAATTCAATTAATTATATTTCATTAAATGTACTTCCGATCTACAGATGCTTTAATAAATTTAATAAATATACGAAATGTACTTGTATATAATTAAGTTTCGAATTCCTTTCATTTATTTCTTCAGATAAATTTTTGCTTTTATTACAGACTCAAACGTTTCTGTCCGGCGACTACAGTAACGCCGAAGATGAGAAACAAGTGTTACCGCAGAGCTCGTTAGGCAGTTTGCAAACGGCACCCGAATTAAGGCCAGAAGCTTTGGTACCTGCGCATCCGTCCGCGGGAGCATTTCCGCCGGTACATCCTTCTCAGAATTTCCTATCCCAAAGACCGGGTCAGACCTATCAGAATCAGGAACTATCGAACTTGCCCATTCAGGGTCAAATTGCATTGCAACACGGTCAAAACGTGGAGGACGTGCAAGAAGGACCGCACGCTTATATAACGAAACAAGGAAGTCAGAGACCCGATGGAAAACGTTTGAAAGGACAATCGAGTCCAGGATTATCGCAAGCTTCTCTGATTGGAAACGTGGGCGACGAAGAAGAAGAGGTTCGTATAATGAAATTTTCATGTAGCTTTTTCTTCCCGACATACTATTTATCAAGTTCTATTGACCAATGTGCATCTTTGCGATGCTATCGTTAAATTAAACAGAATCAGAGCGTGCATAGAATACGCAAAATTTATACATTAGCGAAACCGGAACTAAGCGCGTAGCAAGATCGTAAATTGATCTGGTTTCTTGAACACAAAAGTGGAACCCGCAATAATGACTAATTTCAATAAACATTAGATTTTCAATTCTTATATCAAATTCTATCGCACTTATAATGGCCTCCTTATAATTATTCATATAATAGACGATTTTAATAATTGATATAAAATAATGCAATATATATAAATTAATATGTTAACGCTACAAAAACAAAATATATAATTACGCCAATGTGTTTATGTAATTACAAAATATTAATATGTTTACCATACTATACCATATTAAATGAATGTGTTATATCCCAAGATATTGTCAGACTTCTTATTCGTTATTCAATAGAAATAATATTTATTTCCATTAGAAAATCTGTAAATTAAAATTGAAAATAGACATTTTAATAACAACAATAAAATGCGGTATCGTGTAGGTTCAACTAGTGTATGTCCCAGCGGAAACGTTGGCGCAAAGAGGTCAACCAAAAAGGCTCCGCGGAAGGAAGCAATATCCCGTTCGCCAACAGCATCGAGAGAACCAAGGAAATATCGACCAAACCTCTTTTTCACCCGATCAAGAAGCTTTCACGCAGCAAGTGCTGCAGCAGATCCAGAGGGAACACGAAGAGAAGGCGCAGTTCCTGAAGGAGGAACGCGTGAAAGAGTTCACCAGATTGAACGAGGAGCAGAAGGCGCTTGAACGGAAGACGCGATTGCAGCAAGAGGCCCTTCAGAGAGAACAGGAACTGTTGCGACAAAAGGAGGCCGATAAAAAACGAAAGGAACTGGAAAGGCTGGAGGAAATGGCGAGGCAACGAGAACTCGATCGAATTCGCGAGGCCAGAGAAAAGCAGAGACAGGAAGAGCTCGAACGACGACGGCTTTCCGAGCTTCGCGTGAAAGAGGAGAGACGCCGCGAAGACGAAGCCAGACAACGCGAGGAGAGGCAGAAGTTGGAATTGGAGCAGCAGAGAATTCTGGAAAGTCAACAGGAGGATCAATTACGAGCTACCAGTCCGAATTTCCAAAACACCCAGTCCCAAGCCTTGATTCGTGAGGGTCAGGCGCGTCGCCCGCATCTCACGGACGGTACCAGGGTCAAGAAGATTCGTGGCAGGCCACGTCCACGAGTCAATCAATATCAAGAACAGTCGAATTACCGCGAGGTCACCACCACCACGCCGTCGCCTAATCAGCCACCCCTCTCCGTTTA
Organism: Tetramorium parvispinum; assembly: GCA_011638315.1. NCBI lineage: Eukaryota > Metazoa > Arthropoda > Insecta > Hymenoptera > Formicidae > Tetramorium > Tetramorium parvispinum. The sequence continues at coordinate 22,110 of VBVR01000664.1, read as the reverse complement.
CATGGGCAGTCCCACGTCCAGGGCGTTGGATAACGTCAAGGTTACCGATGTCTTGAAGATCTTAAGAAACGCGAAAACCATCGCCGTTCTGGATAACGTTAGTCCCGATAGTCCGCAGGTGTTCGTGGGTCCATCAAACCTGGATCCTCCCTACGGTTACGCAAAGTTTGATCTTCCCTATCTGTCATCGATCGATCACAACAGGGTGGAGCGCAAAGTGGATAAACTGCCTTTCTTCGTCGCTCCGTTGAGCTTCGATCCGCCCCCGGGTTACTCTAAAATCCCCTTCCCGGCGCCACACATTGGCTCCGTCGTTGTTAACAACCTGTCGGAACCATCCTCGGAATCGGATCGGAACACCCCGACGAATGAACAGAATCCCAATCCGACGCCATTGATCGAGCTGAACTCTTACAGCGATGCTGATCACAGCGGATCCATTGCTACCACCGCGGCTTACGATTCTTCAACCACTCAAAGCTTCTCCCCGGAATCCAGCAGCCCAAAGTACGAGCCCAGTTATTCAACGCCGCCCTCAAGTTCAAAATACAGATTCAGACAATATTACGATAATAAGCCGCCCTCTGTCACGTCACACTATGGCGAACAACTATCCACGAAGACGAAGTCGAAGCTTTACTACGACCAAGAGAGGCTGACTACCCAGCCCCCAAAATTCGATACGACAGTCAGCTATAGAGAGGAAGTCTCTTATTCTAACACACCGAGTTTCCAGGATAGATCGGTAAGTCCGCACGGGCAGTCCACGAAGGAGCAGGATCTAGCGGCCCAGTTGGCGCTCATCAATCATGAGCTTCAACAAAGAGAGCCTCAGAAATACAATACCGCCGAACAGTATCATTCCCAGTCTAATCTGGGTGAATCGTACGACGTCAATGACGTCAGAGCGCCAGTTGGACCAACACAATACAATTTACCAGCGGAATTACCGCCGATCTCCCCGCACTTGCCGGGATTGGTAAATTCCTTGTTGGATAAGCAAGAGGGGAATCTTCCTGTCGCTCCGATGCCACCGCCAACAACGACCACGACCACGCCGCCACCGACGCCGCCAACGACTACTCGAGGCTCCACGACTTATAGACCACGAGGAAGGTTAGTGCAATTTTATTTATAATACTTTCTGTAAAATAATTTTTTCTATTATAATTTTTTTTATATAAAATATCTTTCTCAACATTACTTAAATTTTTAAAGATATTCATAATTATTAGCTTTGATTTAATAATTCAGTTATCTTTTCATCTGTTATTTTTCAAGACATCCTTATTGATATTTAAAATGATACGCGTCGTAACATAATTTATATGGAAAACACAAAATTTTCTACATAAAAGCTCTTATACCATCTAAATTGATAGTTTAAGATTAAGTAGAGCATAAAATGTTTCAATCATAAATGTCCGTAAGACGTTCATATATTAGACTTACTCTAATCGCGCACAGGGGCAGAATCGTACCTACAAGACCCAGAACGACCCAGGTACCTGGTAATAAAACCGAAAGGACCCGAAGACCAGCGTACAATCGATCCAAGTCTAGATTTACGACCACAACGGAAGAGTATCGCGAGACCTCTTACGAACCAACGAAGGCGAAGACGCCGGAGACTACACAGAAACAAAGCGCGATAGAACACAGAAGACCAGCGTCCAGAACGCAGAAGTACAAGAGTCGAGATAGAGCGAATTCCCAATCCGCGGTATAATTAATTTTGATAATCCCACTTATTCCTTATACTAATTTAATATCAAGGTTTTGATAGAAAAAAAAGTAGAAATATACCCGTTCGCATAAACGTTGTTTTCTAAATTTATCCAGGTTCAAAACCACAACGTTCAAGCAGCCAATTACGAAAACTATCCGCAGAGCGATGCACAGAGTCATGCACCTCCCGACGCGTACTCGCCGCCAAGCGGACCAGCTTCTGGTCTCCACCAGAAGGAAACCCCCCCGTCGGGGATGAGCAATTACCCGGATTATCCGAGCACTCCCGTGCAGACTGAGAGTTACCCGTTGCGCGAGGTCCAGCATAGCACGCCCATAGTGTCCGACGATTACTCCAGGACTCAGAGTTATCCGCAAAATCACCCTCAAGAAGCGCGCTACCAGCCCCAGGACGTGACATACGATCAGAACGGTGACTTCCAGCCGACGGGACTCGAGAAGACTCCGGTAAATGGATTCAATTATCAAGCTGCAAGCGAGAATTCACCAGATCAAACGATTCCGCAGAGATCCAAGGAATATCCGCGTTATCAGGAAGACGGCAACTACAATCTGGCCACGACGATGGACCCGCGAGTCACGCCCGGCGAGGAACGTCGGTATTCCCCGATTTACGAGGTGGCGCAAACTCAGCCGGATTATAACGTCGGAGGACAGAATTCGTTCCACAATGTTGACAACGGCAAGATCGAGAGTGCCGCGATAGAGACTGATCCGAATGCGTCACCGATTTTCGTTCCGCTTCAACAGAGTAAACAGCAGGATTATGAATTGCAGATTCCCTCTACAGGGCCATCGCTTATCGAAGTATGTGTATTAGAACAGTATTATTGTAATATGCTACATGAATGTGTTGTTGCATTTTCTAAAGGCATTCTTAAGCTGCAAAAATTATATAAATTATATAATATATGTATAAAAAAATTGTATAAATAATAATGCCATTAATACATGAAAAGAATGAGATATTGAAAATGTTTCACAAGAAATAATTTTCATTGTGTAAAATTAAAAATTTCGTTGTATCTCATATAATTAATATTTTACAAATATGTAATAATTCTCTGTACATTTATGAATATTTTCTATAACATTTATGACTTTTTTTACGCATAAAGTTTCATTTTTAACATACAACATTTAAATAATATAATTATTTCTGTCTCAGACTCAGACCACAACTAGCACAACCACTCCGGCGCCCGTAATAATACGTCAGCGAGTACGTGCTCGTTTAGGAGGTAGTCGCACTCATCACGACTCCGCGATTCAGACGCGACCTCGTAACTCCCAGGACGAGTACGTACGTTTCAGCGCCGTGAACAACGATTCCAGTCGCGGCGCCGGTCAGCGGCATCGCGACGGATTGAGGACGAGGTCACGCGCGCGTCCGCAAAGTCACGGGTCGCAGGTACAAACCGAGGGTAACGACTACATAAAAATACATGCTGCCCAGCAGCAAAGACTGGTCGCTACCACTACACCGCCAACAACAACCACGACCACGACGGCTAGCACGGTGGAGGAAGACGTTGATTACGGATTTATAAGGCCGCCGAACTTCCAGCCACCGCAACCGGTACATCCGGTGGATAACAGATTCCAGACGCCCATTACATATAGACCAGCTTTGTCCGAGGTATGTTTCGCGAAGTAGTAGGAAAGAGTAATTTTTTAGAAAAATTAATATTTTAGATGCAAGAAATAAATGTTTACACAATAATTTTTTTCTATAATATTAAAAAAAATTCTTGTATTTTAATCAGAGATTATACTAATTGCAGAATATTTCACTCATAAAAACCTTTAATTTAAAAAATAACAATTTTTAGGACCGTATAAGTTTCTAGATTTTTCTTAAATATTATATCCTTTTCTAATATATTTAAAAAATTCCTATATAACAATTCATCAATCTTCTCTTCAAGATCTGAAATTTTTCAATTTTTTAAATATTGTCCAAAAAGGTATTTTTCATCAGATAATTTAAAATGAAATTTCCACATAACACTCCATCAATCTTCCTTTCAATGCACTGCATCGCGCAGAAAGCATTTGAAATCACCTTTCTGAGACGCTTGAGAAATAAAACCGAATAAACATACTGTAGATACAGCACATCCTCTCCAACGACGAGACGGCAGTGGAGTCGAGCCCGACTCATATTTTGAAAAATCGACCGAAATACCAGACCGCGAACCGTCGCCCAACCACGAAGATATTCACGACAACGACGAGTACGACGACGGAAACCATACCTGTTGCTACGACAATGCCAGACGATGCGATATACAATGTAAAATCGAAAGCGAGACCGGACGAGTCGAAGTCGACGAGAATACGAGGAAGAATTCGTCGGCCGGGGAAGAAGCGCACTACGACAACCACCGAATCTGGCCTCGAGGCGAACAACGAATTGCCGCTGGACGAGAACTATCCTCGAATAACGCCGCAACAGCTGCCGGTGACAGCGAGCGGACAACAGCCTCTCTATGACGACAATTTCGACGTCGCGCCGCAATTCGTGCCGAGTCAGAATCGACCGGCACAGTTTTACGAGGAGAATAGCGAAAACGTAAGTAAATTCTCTATCGAAATTGCGTTATCAAGAAAAGGGATGTGATAAACAGATGTCGAAAAAAGAAAGAAACGCAATTCTTTTCCTCCTTCTCGTAATTAGGATATAAAAGTTTGCTAAGCTATAAACATTTGGCTAAATCTCTTTCCAATAATTCTCTAAAAGATGTGACTCCCTCCTTTAAATTGCTCAAGTTTAATATGTGTGTTTCCAGTATCCGCCTCAAGAATTTGTTCTAAACTTTGGCAATCTGCCGGAGCAGGTGTCGCAACGTGAAGAATACGATCAGACCCAGCTAGCTAGTATTCCGCCGAAGAAGTACAGCCATTCGACCCGCGTGAATTCGGAAGCGGGCGCGCACTCCACAGGTGACATTTACGGCGCCGAGAGCCAGTGGTCCACGAAGCTGTCGAAGACGTCGTTCCAGCCGAGCTTCGCCTCGAATCGCGTGGCCGGTGAATCGAAGAGAGCCCGAGGCAGAACCAGCAACGATCAAGAGAACGAAAACGCGCCCGAGATCATTACGGCCGGGCCAGAAGCGGCGTCGGTGACGATGGTCGTTTCTGCCGACTATCAGAAACACCAGAATGACGCCGATAACATGGACACGGCGATGGATGGCTTCGGATGGAAGAACAACGCGCAGGATCATACGGAGAAATTAAATGCCACGACAGTGACGAATTCGCCGACTACAGTACTTCAAGATCAACCTCTAAGCGATAAGGAAACGTTGCCAGAATCGCGGGACTCGACGAGCAGCAAGAACGAGAACTTTACGAAACAGACGGACAACAGTGCAAGGGTGACGAAATCTGATTCTCTTACCGGTCGAAAGGTAAATTATTACTACAAAGTAAAATTATAAAATAATCGAATATTTTTGCAAAATAAACAATTTCTTTTAAACAAGAACGTAATATTGCAATTTCCGTTCTGTCTATCGTGAGCCATGCTCTGTGATATTTTATTTTGCAGAAGTCAATACGAAATAAGTCGGAAATTTATCTTTCAGACTCGAAGAAGGAAAGTTCGCGTGCGGGTGAGACCTCTCGTGGACGATTTCGTCACAGCCGAATCTCAACACTACAACTCTGCGATGAACAGCCTGGTTCAAGATCAATACAAGTACAACCCGCTTCGAGGTGACGTGAGGTTCACAACTGCCCAGCCGATTGCGACGACCGTGACCGCAAGTACCGCGACGGCCGTAGATTCGTCCAAGAAATCGCTCCTTCAGGATTTCTTGGAGGAGATGCTGAAGAACGACGAGATCTCCATCCCGACTCGCGTCACTTCGATCACTACGGAGCTGCCTCCAGACTGGACGATATCGACACCTATGACGACGCCGTACGTTTTTTCCAATGATGGTGAAATTACAACCTTGAAAGAGAATTACACGCCGATCGATACGACGCTGATACCGAATACTGACGAAGAACGCGTTACGACGTTAGATAGAAATTTAGACGAATCGAAAGAGTCCCAGGAAGCGATAGTCGAGAGGACAACTCATTTGGCACAGGCAGAAACTGAAGTGCAAAAAGAAGTTAAGCTAGAAAAATACAAGAATTCTCAGGAAGACAAGCAGAACAATTTGGAGAACGTTGAAATGTTTAATCAAAGATATAACCAGCTATCAAATTATCCCGGTAGATCAGGAATCTTGAAGAAAGACGAGGACGGCATAACGGAATTGACTGGCTTCCCGGGTGCGAAGGAAGAGATACGAAAACTGAGCGCCATTGGTGAAGAGAAAGAACATATTATGACGTTAAAGAGGCAGGAAAACAGCGAAGAAAATGAGGCGCATCCAAAGAATCATAGAAGCAAATGGAGCGAGGTAAAATACCCGTCGACCATCGATAAGTCGCAAACAATATCGAACTCGTATTCCACGACGACTATCCCGGGTGTCGTTACGCGAAACGAGGGCGATGGTAGCGTGAAATCCCTCTCCGATTACGTGAAGGCCATCTTTGACAGCATGAAGAATACCGAGGGGGGTGAAGAGGAAGAAGTCGCGAAAGTGATCGAAGCTAAAAGTGAGACAGATAATTATAACTTGAATAATACTGCTTCGGCGCAGGCGGCGAGCGCGAAAGAAAGTGAAAAGATCGATCGAAAAACCGACACGACTGGCTCTCCGCAGGACATTTCCGCCACGCAACGCGTTGAAGAAAGTGGGACGAAACCCGAAGAAACACAAGAAACGACGATGAAGGAGAACCACTTTACCACTCTCGAAGTGACCACGCTAATCCCAGACACGACCACGAACACGGTGGTATCGTCTGAAGAGACCGTAATAACAGAGCCTTCCGCGACAACCACGAAGACATCGATCAGACAATCGAGCAACGTGTTTAAAACAAATTCCACGATGTTGAGCAAAGTCCTGAGAACCTCGACCACTACGAAGGTGTCTCACATGACAGAGATTTGCTACAGAGGTCGATGCGTGATGACGAAGCCCAAAATGGAGGATATTATGAGAAGATGAGAGAAATTCGACGATTCGTCGATTCGGTTGTGGGATTCTTTAGCACTTTTCTGTCCGGTTGTTAAAAGACAAATTATGATGTGACAAATAAAAATCTGGAGAGAATTCATGATTGAATATATGCCATTGATGAGAAATACAATAAAACATATTGAATAACTTAGCAAAATCAATATTAATATGTTAATTTTTACATTTTTATATATTGATTTTAAGTAGAAAGAAAAGTTCCGAAGAACTCAATAACTTCATCGAATAAAAATCAAATAATTGAAACTTCATCGGACAGAAAAGTGTTAACTTTTGCACTTTTTGCATAATTTTTATTTATTGATAGAGATATATCGTATTAACAAATCGAATCTTCGAAAGTTGTCATGTTCATTAATATCCAAAACTAGTTATATGTCTTCATAGTCTCTCAGATTGTTCTTCATGCTTAAAATTTTTTTACATATCAAATCATGAAAGAAAAAATTTTTACATCATCAAAAAATAAATTATGTTTGACCTAAAATGCCAGATGAATTACGGCGCAATAGCAGAACAGTAAATTGATTACCAAGTTTCCATCTCATACATATAAGCACGTAAGGAATGATCAATATTCTCTCTTCAGCACGTTCATTTAGAGAAAATATATTATCGCTGGGAGACAAGATCGCTCAAGATGTCGCGACAAATTATATGTGTCGGAGGGTTAAAAGCAAAATACCAACGTGATATCAGTTGTGAAAAGGGACGTCCCCTTCTGGGAAGGAAATTCTGCGTTGTCGGCGGCAAATCGATCGTTCGTCGAGACGCGTACTTATAAAAAGGGCGCCGAGCGTGTGCCGGCGTCCTTCCAGCGAGATCGAAGCGCGGAAGCTCGACTTGCGCGTGTGACCACGTATAGGGAGCTAAGTCTATTTAATTTAACTACATACCTGTGTAGTATACGTGTAAGTTAAGCGTGTAAGTATTTTAATAAAGACGCGAGAACGCAAGAAAATAAAAGTATTTTTGTCCCTGTCTTATTTTCCTTAGCAACGCAGCGCTAAATATTTTAGGCCTTCCAGTTCTTCCGAATCTCTATTCGTTTAAAGAAAGATTTGAATTTTTTATAAATTCTTAAAAATTTTATATATAAATACAATTTATATATGTATGTACAAATATATTGGAAATTTTCGGGATTATTATTAAGATGTATACTGCGGTTGTAACTTTTACTTCACTCTTAAGACAAGTTTCATCTCGCGCCTCGGCCAAAATTCATTCTTATGTCACCATTGATCGGGAAAGTTCAACCCCCCTCGTGCAGATGGTGCCACGTCATGGAGGGGTGGTATTCCGGTACCGGAAATACGGCGGGAGATACTCGTACAGGGATCTCACCACCCCGTCGTCATCGTACGAGCGGACGGCTAGGTGGCACGGTAAACGGCGAGGGGGGTGAAGAGTGACGAGGCTGCAAAGAGGGGTGGAACGGTGCAGCGAGTAAACTGTGGCTATGAGGGTGAGGCGAGGGAGGGAGAGGGCGAACTAGAACGACGTAGTGATAGGAGTCACAGTTCAGTTGAGGCGCAAGGGTCCTCCGACTAAGGACTACGGTCCCTGGCAGTCCGGGACATTATGCCAGGCGGCGAGGGGTCCCCGATCAATCTCCTCGACCACCACCATCATCATCGCGCGTCGGCCACCGCCACCACGTCCACGTCCACGACGGACGAGTGCGCGAACGGCGACGATGTTAGGGCAACCGCATCATCGACAACCGGTGCGACCTTCACTAGCGCGATGACGAGCGCCCTAGCGGGCGACGGTCTCCGTCGCAGAAAGGTCATACACGCGGCGCGAGAGACCCTCGATAAGGGTGAGTCAAGCGCCACTTCTTTGTCTTTTCGCGATACCATCGCGTACCCCGTATCATCATCGCTTACGAAACCTCACGCAACTACTCGTCGCCGCGGATATCTAGCCCCGAATCCCTTTCGACTTTCTGGTGCACGGATATCGGGATCGATCTTCCTTCCTCGCGATGCCGCCCGATAGGCGGAACGTTCTCCGATCCGCTCCAGGCCTCGTTCAACAAAATTAGCCCTCGAAGAGCGAACCAACGTGTGTTATAATACAGATCTACGAATCAACCGAAAGCATACCAAAATGCGAATCAGTGTATGCGTGCCTCTAGTATTGCGATCGGTGATTAAAAGATAGACACCAGGATGTAAATTTAGATCTTGAGATCGAGTCAATTGCTGCATTTAACTTATTATTAATCTCTCCTATAAAAGTATCTGGATATTTTAGAATATCTTTATATATTTTTTATTATATGTACTCTAATTTGATTTGTGCGTTAATATAGTATTAATTACTAACATTATTATTGAGTGATATGAAAACATGAATTCGATTCAATTCATGCGATTACTTTCGCATCCCTGCATTATGCTTTATGCATAAATGCTTTTGTGGATATATTTGGTATGCTAGAATCGTTCTGTTGATGTATCTGCGAACATGACGAAACTCATAAATAATACATAAATTTCGGGGGAGATGAATTCATGCGGTTTCCGGCAATACAACGAAATGACACCTCGCTCGATTTATGATGATAAATATCTTTGCGAAAAAAGCATGTTTTATGTTATGTTCATCTCTTTTGATGACCTCGATGTTTCCAGACCGCCATGTTGCAGTTGCACTTTCGAAATGGTTGCTGTTATGGCATTTATGCGGGCTGCTATAAGTGCATCGCAGATACACCGAGATCTTTTCGAGCGATACAACATGAAATAGAAATTATTTCATGTTTAATCGATAACTTCTTCCACAGGAATACCTGTCATAACATATTTGCCACGAAATTTAAATTTCCTGTTAACTATGTATTACACGTGTATAACGATAGATCAATGTCGAACTTAATTTCGTTATACTTTTTTCCTTCCTTTTAAAAAATTATAACAAAGATAAAATAAATAAAAATTCTAAAATATATCAATTAATACGTCAAAAATTATTAAACTGGACACTTGCGTATTTAATAATAAATTTAATATATTAATGTAACATATATTACTACAATATTAATAATATATATTAAGTTGTTAAACAGGGCAGAAGAGGTAATGAAATAATAATTATTAATAATGATTAATTATTATTAATAATAATCAAACAATTATTTCTTCCTTTTTGTCTATGTAACAAATAATAAAGAAAATAAATAAATAATTTATCTTAAAGTAAAATATTTAAAGATAAATTATTTAACATTTTCTTCAATTGGTAAAAGACTAATTTATTTAATATAAAAAATCCGATGTTATAGAAATAGCTACAGTTCCGCGAAATGCTGCAGTTCTACGTGATCAATCTCATTGCTTCTGCTATGCTTTGCCAATGTTAACATTCGGTGTACTTCATGCGCGCACCGGAGTTACGTAAGAATCCCTCGCACATGGGCTGAATGCATTATGTGTTGGTGTATAATAAAAATAGTTCACTGCTCATTTTGTAGACAACGTCTACAGAATAATTGGTGTATAATCTAATTATAATAATAATAGAACCTCAAAACTGAACGCATTCGGCAACACAAGAAGAGCATATTAATGTTTTGATAATTATTATTGCAAATTTTAATTTATATAGAAATAAATTTGGAAATTGTGTGCAAAATGAAAAAGAACTGTGACGTGAAATTAAATCAAATATAGAAGTATATTCTTCTACGCGATGATTTGTTCTTGTGCGCTTTTTCTATTTCTGTATATATTCAGATTTTTGGGATATTTATTTACAATTTTGTATGAACTTTTAATAGAATTTAATTATGTTGTAGAAATTAAATTTGCTTTTAAAAATTCTCTGCATTTCTCTGCAAAATTTTTCTTCCTTCTAAAATATTCAATCAGCATTGAAAATATTTATAATATTATATCTTGAATACGATAAACGTCACACAAAATTAGAATATTATGATTAATTAGTTTGACAACCATGAAATTTTCACCAAAATCCCGAAAACTTCTCACTAATAAATTTGATTAACGCGAAATCCACGTGGGACTAGTTTCTGAACTACAGCCCAACTTTGAAAACAACGTTAACTTGTAGGTATTCATTGACACATGCAAAATTTGCTTAATGTAGAAGAATGAAAATCACCCGATTTTAAATATGTACCTTTCAATCTTTTATTTCAATAATATTTAATTTAATTTAAATATACTAATCTTAATCTTAAATCTTGATATGATCAAATGAACTCTCTCTCTTTCAAAAAGAGATTTTAGGCACGTTTCTATACTGTGCGTTCTTCCAGTTGCTGAATTTTATAAATATTAAAAGGGGACTTTGAAGCAAAGTTAAAAAAGATTGAAGGATCGCCGGTATTCTTAGAAAGTTTCAGCTTTCAGAAGACATAAAGCTTAGAGGAACGCTTAGAGTTTGTTAACGCTAGGCTAGCATCAGTTCCAATCGTGTTGCTCGAATACGGTTACTCGACCTGTTTTTGTGTCACATCACAATTGCGCATTGAACCAAATGATGCGACACACTGTGCATTATCTACATTGTGTATTATTCACTGATTGCTCGGCTTGAAATAACGTGCATGGAGTTTAAAGAAGAAAGAAGAAACAATAGTTGATATCATGCCATTAAATGAATTTCAGTGATTATAATCCTCGTTTGATATTCGCGATGTAACAAAGAATTTGTAACGGTGGACGATAGATCATATCAATAATATCAACGTTCGTGTTACGTCATTTTTTCGTTTATCTATAAATTATTATCTAATAAATCTTTTTATACCAACTCTTTTCTTCCATAAATTTAATTGAGATCTATATATCAGTACTTTCAATCTATATAATATCATATTTCATAATTTTTCTCAATTTTATACATTTTTCTTTCGATATTATAAATTTCTTCTTGCTATATTCTGGCAGACTTCATAAAAGAGGAAATTTCTGATGCACTAGACAACTAAGTTAAATCACTCTCATCTGTAAGCTAAGCAAAGAATAAGTTTATACAACGTATATCCCGTTGAAGTATACAGGTAACTACAGTATTAAGAAAATATTGCACAAGAATCTATATTATAGCTTATATAACACACTTTGAACGAAAATACCATAATATATCATAATATAATCGATTCATGCTTGACAGTTACAAATTATAATGTAAATGCGATCGTAAAAATGCTTTATGACAGAATACTATATAGTTTACTAGAGATAATGACTTTTTATCACTTCATATTTTTTTATATTCAAGAAAACCACATTACTTTGATAAAATCACGTTATATTATTAATATATGTATTTATAGCTAATTATTTTTGTTATGGTAAATGTGTTACTTATTTTTTGAAGAAGAGAAATTAAAAAAGCGCGTGAAACAAATTACAAATGCAATAAATTAGTCCAATCACAAATTAACAAAACCAATATAAGAAACATTTAATTTTAGCTATTGTTAGATTTCTTATTTCTCTCTGAAAAAGATTTTCAACTGTACAATTTAAAATATCAAAATTAATGGTAAAATTTTTAATATGAAGATTTATGGATATTCAAGGTGACGCTAATACAGAAACGGTAACTAGGTTAACTATCTAATATGATAGTGTGAAGAGAAGAGAAAGATATCTGAAGATAATCTTATTCTGCTCATACGTTTTAACGTAATTTTATTACAAAGTTATTTTATTGCAAACTATTTGCAAAGCTTCTTCCTCAAGAAAGCTCAACATGGAAAAGCTTTCATAGTTTTATGGATGCACTGGCGTCTTCAAGTCTCGTTCGCTACCCGATGTCATCGGACTGCAAGTGTAAACAAAGTGCATTGACCTCATTCCGAGTATATGAAGCCGATGAAGCATGACTATAGTAAAAAAGTTCTTGTATGGCGCACAAATAGTTGTTCGTAGGCGTGTTTTGCCGACTTTAATAACTCGCTGGTAGTAGCGTGCAAAATTTTATTAAAGATTTATTAAAGATAGTGCTGAGGGAATAATAAAAGTTTAATATTTCGATTAAATTACTTGACCAAAAAATATAAGCAAAATTGATTTCAATTTGTCATCGTGAAGCAATAATTTCCTGTTTTCTTAGAAAGATTGTAAGAAAAAGTGTATATCATAAAAATTGAAGAGAAAAAGGATCTTCGGACAATTTTGTATAGCTGCAGCGGATGGCAGACATGTGATGGTACACATGTTGCGGAGACATGTGAGACAGGCTGCTAGATATTACGACGAAACAATGTAATTATGATTGTGCTTTATAACTGTATCTAATGTGATCAAATCTATAGATAATAAAATGCAATAATTCTGAATTATAAAGTATTTTTACAATTAAACTTTAAATTATATTAATATTTTTTTAAACATCGCATTTACATCCTTATTTTGTGAAAATATCTAATTTTTAGCTTAAAAATAGAAAAAGCAATAATTCTTGAAGAAGTGTGTATCGAAATAAAAAAATCGTTAAATAAACTCTGGAAATAATCTATATTATATTGTATATGTATTAATAAATCTAAAATGTACACATCTTCTCGCGTAATTATCGCGTAAGATAATATTTTCTCTGAGCTTCATTCGGCGTCCATAATGCGCGCATCAACGATGTTGAACCACGTCCTTAACGGAAACGCGCGATTTCTCGTTCGAGACGGCCGTGTCCGTAATTTCAGCGTTTTGTGCAGCACCGTCCGTAGACGAGATGTAGATAGCGTGCACACTCCACGCGCGAAAGTATAGAGATGTATACATATACATCTGTATATATGCGCGGCCGTGACGTAAGAGGGATTCTCACTCCGTTTCCATCCCCCACCGAAATGAGATGCGGTGGTAGCATTTCAGCGATGGTTCATCCAAAGGGATTCGAAATGGGGACCTTCCGTGGCAGCTTAACCACGGCGGTATATATTCTAGATTTCAGAAGTGCGAATTTTCGACTTGATGGCTCGCGAGTTATTAATTATTCAAATAGTTCCGCGCGAACGCATGCGACTGCGGTGCACCAGAGATTAATAATCCAAGGGAGCAATAAAACTAACAGAATCCATTAATTTACCTCTTTATTATATTAAATGTCTTGTTAAGATATTGTGTATATGTATAAAATTTGTGTGAAAGAAAACTATTTTTCTTTTCTCTTATTACATAATATGCATATTTCGAGAACCCCTCAATATGTTTCTGTATAAGCTAGTTTTGAGATTTATAACGGAGGAACTACAAGAACCAATATTTGCACATGAATTATCATATCACGGGGCCAGAAGAATCAATATTTGCGTCTAAATTATCATGTCACGTGCTAAATTGTATGAATTTCTCCTTTCCATGATATTTATTTATCCAATATATCACTCTTTTTTAATTACATAAAAAAATATAAAAAGTAAAGAATAAAAAAATATTATGGAAAATGTGTGTATAAAAATATCTTGTATAAGATATTCTAATTTGATTACTTTGATATCGCACATAGAAATCGTAGCTAGTGTTAATGAAAATCATAATTTAAATTACTGCACTGCATAATTAATATTCCTGCACCGAGAGATAACAGAGTACAAAATACGGAATAACTCAAGTACGCTTACATTAACAATCTTTCTAATCCAACTATTGGAACTCTGCCATCATTTCCTAGATTTCTACATTTTTTGTAAAGTTTCCAAAATAAGACTTTATTAAAAACAATGATTAATATCACATTATGATATTTATTGTCATAATGCCATTCTTTTAAGTCGCAGTTTTTTAAAAAATTTCATATACGAAGTATATTCGGTAAATAAAGATAATTATTAAAAAAAAATTATGTATAAAGTATTTTATTTTGGAATAGATTTGTAATACCTTCAGAATATATCTTTATTTTTCAACGTAGTTACCATGGACTTCAATGCACTTGATGAGTCTGAGAACTAATTTCTTGATTCCGACGTCATAGAAGTCTCCCGCCGGCTGTTTTAACAATTCTAGTCTGTTTCAATGTCAGAGTCAAGAAATTAGTTTTCAAGCTCACCAAGTGCATCCGTGATGACTATGTTGAAAAACAAATAAAGATATGTTCTCAAGATATTATAAGTCAATATCAAAATATAATGTTTTGCAAATAATTTTCTGGACTTTGTATTTTTATTTTCCGAAAAACTTTCGTATAAATAATTAAATAAAAATAATTTCAAAATAAAATATTACTGTTTCATATATCTTAAACTCTGCATATTATTTAATTTAATAATTCTTTAAAATTATGGACAATTGATTATTTCTTTCTATGGTTTGGTCATTATAATAATTAAAATTTTTGTTAATTATTTTAATTACAAAATAAGAAGTACAGAACTGTAAACAATTAAATGTCTAATTTTATGTAACATAATTTTGAAAGAGGTTACAAATATTTCATCTTTTTCCGTAATTTGCCTCAAACTCGAAATTTACCAACGTTTAACGACAGTATATCCCAATGAGAGCTTTAAAGTTTTGCGGTCGACATAGATGGATGCCCATCTTCACGCCTACGCTAGATACCTTCGAGTCCGCTCAAAGTAATCGCACATACTTTATCTTGTCGAGGGATTTTTAGTCATTACACGTTTTCGTGTATGCGAGATTAATGGTGGTATCCTTTGCGAAGCGGTATAATTTACCGTGGTTTTGTTCCATGTGTCCAGAGAAACCGATTCTTACCACATCAATTGACTTTAACCGTAGTTTAATTGTTTCTGCGTCCCTTTCTGCAAACAAGAGAGACAATCAAACTATGACTGAAGTTAACTGACGTCAGAGGAATCGACTCTAAACGATTAAATGTTAATTACCTTCGGTAATTATTTTTATATATTTTACAAAGTATACAGAATCAAAATGTGTACGTCACAATATAATATAATCACTTCTTTTACTTATAATTATATTATCTTATTAGATTACTCAAATAATGCACCAAATATTTAAAAATATCTCTTCTTTTTTGTACAAGTTTTATTTGTTCCATGTAGAAAGTAGCCATTATATTTTTATTTTTCCACAGTAATGTGTTTGTGAAAACATGTAGTTTGTGAAAAAATGAAAAGAAAAAGTGCTAACAATGAAAGTCTAAATTTATATTTATAACACTTGAGAAAAGTCGCACGGAAAAAAATAATTGATGTTCTTTTTTTCATTAGAAATATACGATACGCGATCGCTCTTGATTGTAACGATTTTTTAAATTTTCAATACAGAAACGTGTAGCTAGTCTATTTAAGGAATTGCCGTTCAAACGTTGCAATATGCATAAATTTACTTTCTCGATAATGAGGTCGAGATCCAACTTGGGAATAATTCGAAAATCAATTTTTAAAAAGAGTATACGCCCACACGAAGCTAAGGCAACTCGTAGTTGTAATATAAGTTAAATATAAGTTAAAAATAAAAGGAATTACACACTCTTACACGTGTCATGTCACTAAATAACCGAGAATATTAAATTTTAGAGAGACTTGAAACTTTCATTCATCTCTAGGTTTTAATTCTTAGTGTAATCAATAATATGAACCGACGATATCATGTCTAAATATATAAATTTAAAATACATAAATTCAATTATCTCAATGGTTACATGTTTCTGTTTGCAGCGTCCCGTCTTTTGAGACGGAAAATACCATGTACAGGCCATTTAATGACCCCCCGCCGCCTATGGATACAAAAGGTTCCTACTCAGGTATGTATTTAAAGTTAAACATACAGTTAAGTAGATTGAAAGCTATTTTTATAATAAGCAAAAATAAAACTATTAAATGTTTGTTCGACATCGTAGATAACACGATTCCGCGAAAAAAAGTTTCGTCGGAAATTTGTATCTTTCAATCGACATGACAACATCAATGTAAAATTTCATAACTTTTCGTTTGAAAGTAATATTTAGATTAAATAAGTTATTAATAAAGATATTTTTAAACATTATTTAACATCAAACTTGACGAAATATTATTCGACATCAAATTTAGCACAATATTATTTACTTTGCACAGAGTACATCAATTTTAATATTATTTTAGAAATTTGTGAACTTTGGCCATTTACGTTATACTCAAAATAAATTATATCTATCAGTGTTACTGGGATAATTTCAATACGTAATTTCAATGCAACGCTATTTACAAATAAATTATCGATTCCAAGCGTTTTTGCAAGAGTGAGATATGAATCATGTTTCATTCTGTACGAGTTTAACGCGCGCAAACTCTTTTACGATGAAAGGCAATGCTAGTTTTCTCGTCTGGTAATGCAATATCGCTTGTATAATATCCTTTTAACATTCGATTGCTATGGTCATAGCGATAACGGTAGTGCCTTTGTGTCGCCATTAATGCTAGGTACTTAAGTGCCTCTATTTCTTCCACGTGTACGTGACTATCTTCATCAATCATAGTGTGCAACGTGGGTCGATGATATCACCATAAAAATCTAATCTGATAAAAGAAAAAACACGTTGGCACATATCAAATATAAGGATACCAATTCTGAATTTATTCTTCTAAAAGCACAAACAAGAAAGTCCCTTCTGAATTGGGTTATCGAATTGAAAATTCTCTGATCAACAATTATTAAAGATTATGGTACTTCTATTTCTGCGAAAGTAATAATATCGATCGTACCCATTAAGCTATTAGTGGATACCGAAGAACTTCGCGTGTATTACGATGTTTACTCTTTCAAGCTACATTGTTGATTCTGTACTATTTTGTTTGTCCTTCTACTACTCCGTCTTGAATTGCGGATTCGATTTTTGTCGTGTTAGCACAATGGAAAATAAATTTACATTGGATGTATTATTTTATGATATACAGGACATTTTCAATAATTTTTAACAAATATATGGTACTTAATAAAAGTTTTTAAATTTCTAATTCTTTCTCTCTTTGAAAAATGTCATTTAAAGTCATCTGTTTAATTCATGTAAATGCAATAGGTACTATAATACAGAATATTATTTGTAGAATTTGTATATTTACGTGATTTGCATACCAATTGTTTTCATAACATTTCCACGTTTTCATTATTTAAAATAACATATATTTTCTCGTACAAATGGAAATTAGATTATGTATATATATGCATGTGTGTGTGTGTGTGTGTATACATATATTTAAATAATATTTTTACTATAACGTATTATTCTTTATACATCGTAAATTTTTTCAATCAAATAAAATGAGAAGAATTGTTATCGTTATGATGTATTAATTTATCTTATAAATTACATAGAGAAAGAGAGAAAAGAAAAGAAAATTCTTGATAGCATAATACTGTTAAAATGAATAATTAAATCAAGATAATGATATAAACAATTTTTTGTTCACGGAATTAATTCATCGCGTATTATATTGCTATTTCCTTTTCTAAATATAATGTCCATTTTTTTCGGCTTGTAGTAGTTTCTACGCCTAATTTTAATCCTTGAAAATCAGAATAAGCTGGCTGAAATCCAACTAGTATAGCGCTTGGGTATTGCCAATTCACGAACTACGTTACCCCGATAACACGGCTGACCTAGTAAAGCACGTAACTACTTGGCCGCGCCACTTCGTGTGGTTTTTTTTCGGTCGCGTTGGAGTCCATTAATATTTCACGAAACGACATGTAAGACCATTGAACTATTCCGCGGAAAGCGTACCTAATGGATTTATGCGGTAGTCCAAGAAGTCTGATATTTTCTTCTAAAACTTGTTTTGCAATTCTTACGAATTATTATCGATACCGATAGAACTTATTAAATCTATAAAAATTATTTCTATGAAATGTACTTGAATTTTTTTAAATTTATTATATTCACATTAGAAATATATATTCATACATATAAATTTATCTATAACAGATAGATAACAAAAGTATATTTGTAGAGATAGATGCTGTAAATTAAAACACACTTTCTGTCACATAAATCATGCACAAGAAGCTCAATAATTTGACTTCTTTTAGGAATGCGATGTAGTCATGATGTTCCCCAGTGGGGCGAACGACGAGACCTTGATGTGGCTTTTAGGTCGGCTCCGGGCTGGAACCCCGGGGCTAATAGTTCACGTGCGACATCACGCCTCGTCGGACAGTTACGGGTTTTACATTACGGCACCATTTGGCGTGTAAGTATTCAACTCCCGATAGAGTGTAAGGCACGCTTTGATGAAAATCGCGAGCAAATAAGGAAGGTCGCATAGATGTAACTCGATCGGCTCGTAGTCTACTCAAGGCCGCTGAAGAGGTGCATCTTCCAAAGTCCCTGAGACAAGAATTCGGCGGTGGATTCAAGGAGTTCGTCGGCTCCGAGGCTAACTGCTTCGAAGGTAGCGACGACGAGATCCGATTCTTCACTACCCAGGAAAAACAGTCCCTTGTGTTGCACCTACTTCACACCCTGAGGGCCGGCCCTCACGATCTCCATAGTCTATCCGGTCTTAAGATGGTGGAGGGTCAAGCGATTATCCCAAAGTGCATTTCATCCGGTATTATTTCTCAGGTGTGATATAAACGTACATTGATTTTATCGTGTCCCGTTCGCATCTCCTTCGACGAGACGAGATTCCGAGAATCACGTCTCGTCGAAGGGAAGATTCGTGACGCGACTCTACTTTCGTCAGGTCTTCCCTCTTCATGAATTACCCGCGTTAGAGAAACTGCAAAGGAGTTGGGTCCGCGCGTTCCTCAGCCCTCAACCGTTGGAAGATATTTGTAAATATTTCGGGGTAAAAATCACCATGTACTTCGCCTGGCTCGGCCACTACACCACCGCTTTGATCGTTCCAGCTGCAGTGGGTGTCATATACTGGGTATGTATAAGTTTCACATCTCATTATACTTTAATAACAAATATAGAGCAAGTAAGCATGTAAAATATCTTAATTATTTATCTTAATAATCAATAAAACGGGAAGCAATAGCGAATTTGGAATTTGGATTTAAAATAAACTGATTCTTAGAGTACAGGAATGCTCTGAAATTTAAAGGTAAAAATATGTAACGGGATACTAACTACAATTGGAACTCCACAAACATTGAAACTGTTTAGGTCGGCATCATCGGCAGGAACCAAGCGGTGGAGGACGTGGCGTACGTTCTGTTTTCGGTATTCAACGTGATATGGGCTACCGTGTACCTGGAGACGTGGAAAAGGAGGGGCGCGGAACTGGCGTACAGGTGGGGCACTTTGGATCAGAGGGACGATTTATTGGTCGAGCCTAGACCTCTGTTTACAGTAAGAATTCTTCAAATACCTTTAAGCCTTAGCACATCGATGTCAATATGGTAACGCCGTAGTGAGCTACTTCAACGTTTACATCTGCACAGCGCTATGAGAATAGAATACGCTTTTGCTATGCCGTACAATTGAAAATAGGGAATACTATGACAAATTTTTCACCAACGAAAATTTCCATTTATAAAACCCATTCAAAAGTTCGATCAATTTAATTAATTCAATCCTTATTGTGTTCAGGGAACTTTGGAAGTCTCACCAGTGACGGGTAGGCTGGAACCGACGTATCCCAGGTGGCGAAGAAACATGTTTCGTTACTTCGTGAGCGTGCCTATTATTGCAATCTGTCTACTCTTCGTCTTCATTGTTATGATTCTAAGTTTTCAGATACAGGTATGTAAAAATGCATTGTACAGTTATTATATTAATCGTAAGTTATTAAAGTTATTAATGAATTATTAATCGTAAAAAATTTAAATTAATTATAGAAAAATGATTATGTTCAAATCATTGAAAAAACGTTTATTTTCTCGTAATAAGTTAAAGATTTTGATCACAATGATCGTTTAAAAACCAAAAAATAACATAATATATAATATATATTTTTATATAAATAAACATAATAATTATCTAAATACGAAACTTAATTAAAATTGCAAAAATTTTATTATTTTGGCTTATTTATCCAAATCTGTTGAGTCCATTTCTCGATAAATATAAATACAATTTACTTACATTCGTTTTTAAAGGAAGAAAGTTGAAAATTGTGACGTAAAATTTATATTACTGTAGACTAGTTTGACTTCGCAAAATTATAGGATTGGTGGGACGCGCGTCTTGAATCTGGAGGCTATGGATTCTGGCTTAGTTACGTGCCAAAGGTGTTACTCGCGGTGGTGATTGCATTAATGGATGAAGCGTACTTCAAGGTTGCGGTGTGGTTGAATGATTTGGGTATGTGTCCCAATGATAATCAAGTCCCTGTATTTTACACTATCTTCTTCTATCTTTCTTTCTCCTCCTCCGCCTCCTCCCCTCTGTCTCTCTCACCCCTTCTCTCTTTCTTTGGACATAATCGTATCTCCGTGCGACTCAAAATACGAACAATTGCCATTTGCCGACTTTTCGCATCGATATGTGTATTCTACGGTACACTGTGCACGTCTAGTTCAAAAGCATAGCATATACTTTCGATAATTTTTCCACGGCTTAGCTTCTTCTAGAGAATAATTGAAGGATTATGTAATGAGAACATCATACATTTACATGAAAGTTACTGTTGTTCTGTTCTTTTTTTATGTGATTAAACCCGTGACATACTATAGATACAGTTTCGTTATCATTTAAATTTTGGAGAGCGTTCATGGTGCGGTAGATAGTATTTGTGATTTTTGTGTGTTGGACGCAGAAAACTATCGACTAGACACCGAGTACGAGAATCATCTGATCTACAAAGTGGCACTGGTAATAAGAAGAACTCTCCATTTTCAACGAATAGAATATCAATGTTGTGCTAAACGTTTTACATATGTCCTCCTCTAATTAAATGCAATAAATATATATTCATTATTTTTACTTATATCACAAGTATACAATATTTCATATAATAGTTTGCAATAAATCGAATTTAAAAAAATTTTTGTTAATGGCTATTTATAATACATGAAATTATGTAATTATAATTTGCCTGAATCACTTAACTTGATTGCAATTATTATAATCGTTTTGCATTTGATTTTTCAATCAAGAATTAATTTTACATTGATCTTCGAAATAAAATATTTAAAAGAGTTTAGTAGCTTCATAGTATTAGTTCACAGTAAACTATGATATATTTACTACAATAACTTTTTTATCCATGTACAACTTTGATATATAAATAATTATAGAAATACAGAAGTTCTCTTTTAGAAAAAAATTTTCTTATAGAAATATGATTTTTAATCTTAAAAATTTTCATATAATTACTTTTATATAACATATTTAAATTTTAAAT
>VBVR01000663.1:0-43867 GCA_011638315.1 Tetramorium parvispinum | reverse complement strand
TATATATATATATATATATATATATTCTGCATTGTTATTATATTGTATTTATGTTAAACTGTAATACCTTTTTTTCATTGATACTATAAATAATCTTGTTCCTTTTTATTATTTTAGCTATTAAAAATATTGTGAAATATCTGTTTTAAGAGAAAAATTCTCGATGAGGCTCTTCTCGATCGTTACTTCAATAGTTGCTAACTGGGGACTTTAGAAGGGCAAAACTTGTATCCGATAAAATTTTCGGTGTATGAGAGAAAATGACCACTTCCATCATATATTTTTGTGAAATATTTGCAGATTTATAACAAATATAATTGATCTAAATACTACCTTTTTTTTATTGCGACACTTTAATACAAGATGCCAGTACTTGTTTTTACAAAAATTTTTTTATTTTTATGACAACAATTGGCTTTTTCGTTTTCGCTACCTTTCTGCACTAGTGCACGAAGTTAGAACGAGAGAAAGTATATTTGTTTTATTCTAATTTCGTACACTAGTTCAGAAGTGCAGCGAAAACGAAAAGGCCTAATTTTATGGTAACACATCCAAGCTCTGTAAGACTCACACAAATAAAACATGCTTTATACATCGCCGTTTTCTCTCATAGCCGGAAACGTCGTGCAACACGAACCCGAAGCTCCTGTTGGCAACCTATGGTGCGTTCAGGGAGACGCTTATTAGCGCTATCAGCATCAGTCTATTTTTGTTCTATTTTCAGTGAGTACGGAAGATAGACTAATGCTGATAGCGCTAATAGCGTCTCCCCGAACGCACCCCTAGTATAGACATCTATGTGTTAAGTACATTATTTGTAGAAACATATTTAATGCACAAATCTTGTGTTATTTAAAGGTGGCTCCCAAAAAGGAATTGGATGAAAATGACAAACCTAATGGTGAAAAGAAAGATGCCATTATTATTGAAGAGAAGAAAGAAGCCCCGTTAGCTACACCTGAAGCTTAAGAATGAATGCTAAGGTAATTATCGACACTTTTTTAGATATTAATGTGATAATAGAGAAAACATAATTTGCTAATATAAGAATAAAATATAACATATAATTTTTTTTTTAGGTATTTCATACAACAAAGTTGTAACAAATAAGTAATTGCTGAGTCAAGAGAAATGTGTGACGAGAAACAATGGAGCATAACTATACATACATTACAAATACTTGATATACACCCCATGATACTTGCTAGTACAAGTAACAGTTGATAAGGAATAAAAAAGCTGTTACAAAAATCAAAAGGATCCCAGAGATTTTTTTTATCATTTTGGTGCTACCACTAAGATAGTGTTTGCTTCGAATAAGTCGTAATGTTTTTATGGCTCCCTAATTAATATCATGTGACGCTTTAACTATTTAAAATGTCAACAGGAACTAGCATTTAATTCGATAACAGATAATTATAACAGGATTAATATTATGATACAAATTTTGTTATTAATAAATTGATGTGAGAGATGCACAGTACTTTTTCTTCCGGATATGTAGAGATTTTTATATCATTGGTTGAATTTTTTTTTTAATTTTATTTTGGTCAAATAAAATATCAGCAATAATATAGGTTAATAGTGTAGAAAATATGTTCAAGGAGAAACGTATAAAATGTTTAATCTAATCTGTAATAACATATGCAATATATTTCACTTCTATCAATTTTTAATTTCGTGATTTTATGAATTTGAAATCTTTAATAAATAGTCTATGGAATACTGTTCGTAATTTTTAACCTCAGACATGTTAATAATTAATGCCCTTAAGTACATTAAAATATCTTAATAAAGGCTTGATATCGTGTTTCTGAAAATTACAAAAAGTATTTTCATATTTATTAAATATTTTTTTAAGCTTTATGCTTAAGATTTGCGTCTGTATTAGCCTATTACATATAGATCAAATAACTACTCAGGAATTATCAGCTTGTTTTTTATCTAAAACACATTTTCAATTAAAACAACAATTTTACTTACTTAAATCTTTCTCTGCTTGAATGTTTTATGAAATTGCAAAAGCAGGAAAGAATATACTGACTGCAAACATTATACAATGCAACTTCGGCTCGAACAAATTTTACTTTTTCATATTTTGCTTTTCCGCTTCTAATATGAATCTTGTCTTACTTTGTTTGCTGAGAAGATTTGTAGACTTCGCAAAGTCTATTTTCGATAGACTTTATTACTTGAAAATAATAAGAAAGTTAAATATTGTAATTAACAAACTTTATTTTATATTCGTGTTTGAATACATCCATTACCGAAACCACAGTGCATTCAAATATTAAAGAGACACTTCGTCTCATGATGTAATATTGCGAATAGTTGTTATTTGCACGCACATATACATACACACACGCATATATACATCCATCTATAATTGCATTCGTCTACAAGTATTTTTCCATTTCATCAAAAATCATGGACATGTGACATAATCATCACGTCGCCTTCCAATATCGATCGAAGTGAATTCGGTGTCAAGTACTATGGTCAATTAATAATATCATTTTAGCATTGATTACACGTTGTTACCGATCATTATTCCGATAAATCGATTATGTACTTTTCGATCCGTCGTCAAAGGTCAAACGCGCTAAGAGAATACGTTTCTGTACGTACACTTAGGTAAATAATACATAAATAATTCAGAAGGTGCTTTTTGTCATCTTGTAATGGAAATTAATTAACTAGCAAATCGTAAGCTCCTCGATATATCGAGTGTACTACAAAATCATCATGCCGAAAAAAAGTGACATTACTAATCAATCAAACTATTATTAAAATAGTTGATTTAAAATAAATTTTCATTTTCTTATATTTTAATTCTGTCAATATCAACCAATTCATATATTATTTTTCACTCTTCCGTACATAGATACGATGCAGATTTTCTTTATTCGAATTTATTCGCGACATCATGACCTTTGATTCACTCTATATTTCATTTCTCTCTTCAAATTTTACATATCTATTTTCCCTTTTTATACACTTCTATTTTTTTTTGTTTAATTTATATTCACAGGCTAATCTGAACTATAATAATACTGGAATTCCCTTTTCCATTTAAGCCTCGAAGTGTTTGTACCGAGAAAGAGAAAGAACAAATGAGAAAATTAATTAAAAATTTGTTGAAAGACTATTCTTTACTTATTTATTGAATATTTGTGTCCAAGTAGGGACGCAGTACCAAATTTCTCAAGACTTTTAACTCTTTAGCTTTTTAATTATATTTTTATATACTAATGATATGCAAAGTGAAAATTAGAATTAAACTTAAAACTTGTCGATCACGCCTCAGTTCTTTGCTTTCACAAGTTCTTTTTTTATTTTCATTTAATGAAAATCTTTTACTTTCTTATCGAAAGTTTAGTTGGTGCCGTGTTACATCTTCAATATCTTAATCAAACTTTACTATTAAATTATGGCAGCAAGCTCTATTGAAGAAACACAAGTTGCGAATATAAAGCATTGCTAATGTACAGAAATTTTCAATAGAATCTGCTGCCAATATTTTATTGCTCTGATATTTTATTACTGTCACTTTATAGAACATTAAATAATTTATTAGACTATATTCTCTGAGAGAAAAAGGAAAAAAAAGAGAGAGATAGAGAGAGAAAGATACATGAGATCTTTTTAAGTTAAAGCTATTTTTCTCGGTTCATCTTTCTCGGAGCATTCCATTATTAATATGGTTCGCTGCCTGTGATAATTTAGGCACAGGGGAAAAACCTGATTACCAAAATGATTCGGACATATATATATATATATATATCATATATAAGGGGGATGAGATGCTTAGCAGCGGTTCCGCGCTTAATCGCCAGACTTCTTTTCTTCGTCGCATTCGAAATTGAAAGCACGATATTCTAGCAAGGCATCGATTACGTGTAAAAAATAACTCTCCGTTTAAACATCTGTAATCTAAAGATTATACCTCCTACTCGATGTGCTCCTTACAGAAATAAGTTCTTTTTTTTTGTTTCTCCCTTACTAACTTTCTCGCGACTTACAAGCACTGTTCCGTAGACATTATACAATATTTTCTTCTTCTTCAAATAGTAAAAAGTCCTATCTGTAGTTTACAGTTACGCGCACACGCGATTATAATACATAACGATTTCCAAATCGACCGCGTCGAGTGATATCGCTATTCGTTATTTTAGAGAACATTATTATACGCTACGTTTTTATATGAAAATCAATTACGCGTCTAAATGAACAGATTAATTGATATACATCGTTTTCAATCCTTGATTCGCGTGATATTGACCGCAGCAAATCGATTCGCCATTTCAATTTACATAATCATTCATACATGATTGAGATGCGTATGCATTTTTACATTTATAGATACATTTTGCGATTCTACCAGTTTTTTTAAATTGAACTTGTTTTTCAATTAAATATTGTGTTCAAAATTGTTATTGTTCAGAATTGTTAAATTATGAATTTGAATTTATATCTATTTTTCAATATTGACATAACAATGAATTAAGATTAATTAAAAATAAAAATTTGAGAAAATTGATGTTGATGAAATTGATTATAACATCTTTTCACATCTCGCGAAAATCGATGTCTTCTTATGATAAAGCATAATTAGAAGCACAACTGATAATGATATAAATCTCTGATTTGAAATTTATATTAAATGTCAATGAGCGAAAGATCTGTACATTCAAGCACTCTTTTTATCAATCTTGGAGCGCACATGTATGTACTACGCTGAGTAATTGCCTATCATGAATACAGTCCTTTAACGTAACACAATGTTTCACAGTAATCGGAAGTATCTTGTACGAGCTTTCCAATAGGAACCAAATTCGTGCGAGATATAAGAAAGAGGAAACTTATTGTCGTAAATTTGGCACAGGAGCTAATGGTGTGTGCTAACGCACCTGTGTATATACTCCAAAACACTTCAACGGGCAGTAGACGTTTAGAAATTCTATCTTGCGGTAATAAGTTACGGCGAGACCCCTAACTACTTGAACGCGAAATTTCCGTTCTGTTCTTCCTTATTTCTTATTTAAACGTACATACCTATTTCCATACATGTACACATTATACATTACACAGGTGTATATACACTATACATATATAATTTGACGCTTTGAGAATGATGCTGTAAGTCTTAAAACTTCTACGAGGAAACTTGCCTTCCATAAAGAATCAATTATCGATTGTCAACCCAAGCGTGTGTCGGAAACCCATAAGTTTTGGACATTTACAACGTCTCGATTGTTATAATAGGCGATTTTTGGCGATCCTTTGGTTCATATACCAAAGTATACCGAACTGTACCAGAACATTTTCGCGTATTTGGTAGTTTGTGGTAGAGGTGTTTTGGTATACCTTTGGTTGATACCACGCAATACCAGGCTCGGAAGTAGGGTTGATTGTGCAAGTCTCTGGTATGTAGTAAATAGAAAAGAACCAATCCATTTCAGCGTAAGCAGTGGTACATGGTAGTGGTACATGTACCGAAACAAGCTCCGCCCCTACCAATATCAACCTTGGTACATGAACCAAGGGGTCGCCAAAAATCGCTTAATGTTACGGCGTTGCGAATTAGGTATTAATTTGAGATGAATTTTTTTGATTGGCTGCCTCGCGTAGCATCTAATGTCGTCATTATGGCTGAGACTAGTCTTGTGACGTCACGATCGCTACGCGCCGCGTTTCGTGTGATTTAAGCTCGTTTGTGCGTGTCGCGAGTCGCCGGTCGATCCTGGTATCTCGTTGAGAGCTGGTATCGTGTCGATTGGACTGCATCCTTGAATGAACGGACACCCGGAACAGCAGTGCTGCCGGCAAAGGGAGCAATGAGGTTGTACCGGTGCCATCGGCCGGTGAGTGCATTCATCTGTTATATTCGCGCGATTAATTGTTCATTTACTCCCGCATGTGCAATGTGCCCTTTGTTCGCACTTGCCCTGTGCCCTTTGTTCGCCACTACGAACTAAAGGATGGCAGTTGAGTTGGCACAGCGTTTAGCCGGCAAACGGAAATCAAGGCGACAAAAAAGGCGGGAACTTCTCATTTTTCACTCCAAGGAAGATTATTGTTATTATTGTTATTAGTACAACATTGCGTATGTGACAAACCGTAAAACAGTAGATTTTCGGTAATCTGAAACTGATTAAGTTAATTTGAGCTTCGTCAAAGTTATCCTAAATTGGCACAGCGTTTAGCCGGCAAACGGAAATCAAGGCGACAAAAAAGGCGGGGACTTCGCATTTTTCACTCCAAGGGAGATTATTGTTATTATTATTATTAGTACAACATTGCGTATGTGACAAACCGTAAAACAGTAGGTTTTCGGTAATCTGAAACCGATTAAGTTAATTTGAGCTTCGTCAAAGTTATCCTAAATTCTTTAAAAAAGAGGTATACTTGAAAATTACAATTACTGAATAATTACTAAAATATTAATATTTTCTTATTTAAAAAGAATTGTTTCTCTCTTTCATACTGTAAACTACATAAAATGATATATAATGATGCATACAATAAAATATAAAATAATTTTTTTGATAATTCTAAATGCGTAAGAAACGAGGTTGAAGCAATCGGGAGTGAAAGTTATATTTTTTAAATTTTATGTATATCTTCCTTTAACATGGATGTGCCACAATTTCTTCAAGTAAACTCCGTGCGATCGTAGTTGCTGGTACAATTTTTTTATGCTGATTGTATAAACAAATTTTTATAATATGCGCTAATAATTAGCCATAGTTTTATGCATCAGTCACAATCACAACTTGAAGTTGCTTTGTCGATTCGACAGTAAGCGAAAATGCCAATTAATGTAGTTGTTACGGTTATATATACTGCAAAATTATTTGATTAAATTGTTACGATACCAAATTTACCCGAAATAAATATTAAATAAATGAAAATAAGCACAGAGTTTTGGAAGCAATGGAAAAAAAAATTAGATAATCGCTAGATCATGAAATCAATAGAATTGGTTGAATCTATCAGTAATGAATTTTAGCAGTTTGAGATCTTTATGATCTCTGAGATCTTTTAGAAACCTTTACAATATCTCGAAGCTTTAGACAATATGCTTCTACCCCCTAATGGAAAATCCTCCGGCGAGCACTCTTTATTTCGCCAAAAATACAACCTACGAGGGTATACTTGATGCTCCTTTTTATAGTCTCCAAGTTTTTTATATAGACGATAAAAATCCTCGTGCAGGGGGGGGGGAGGGGAGAGGAAATAGAAAAGAGGAAATAAATAGTCCGTAAGAGGAGTGAGGAGAAGAGATCGAGAGCGCGGGAAGAAGGAGAGAAAATTGGAGAGAGAGAGAGAGAGAGAGAAAAAAAAGAGCGAATGGACGAGGGAGCTGACGAGGGTGCGGTAATTGAGGATCGTTAACGCGTCCTCGAGGGAGATCGAGCGGAGTGGCTGGATTTCGCTAGGTCCCCCCTTGTTCTACCCTCCCTCTTCCATGCCGCCCCCGCGTCCCCGCGGCCGCGGCACCGCCGACCTTCATTCGTTCAGGAGTGGATGGACCTTGTTCGTCACCGGGCCGTGGTATAAGGTCAAGGTTGTCGTTTCCCGGCGCGCGTGAGCGCGACCTCCGGGTGCATCGAGCGAACTGCGCGCGCACTCGACGTCTGCGTCGCGACGCTCAGCCCTGCCGTCGCTCCTCCGTTGCCGCGAGCCACTGCCAAGGTCCCCGTTGGTCACGGGCAAACCCGTTATACGCGCTTGCTAGTGGATATCAGCGCGAGGCTGGCCCGTAGATTGGTAAGGATCCTGCCGTGGAATATATTATTTAACCCTTCGTACGGTAGGAAGATGCTTTATCACTCCGGATACGAACGTGGCCGGGAGAATAGAAGCGGGAAGTTATCGGATTTGGGGGTAAACGAATCTCGTAAATAATGTCGCGCTTGGATAGAATGTAGCGACAATGAATATATCTCTCGCTCCGATCGCCTTCGCATTTCATGTATTTCACGATGTAAAGAATACATGTCCGTACGCTGCAACATCGATCTCTTTTCCATTGCTTGTCAAGTATACTTAATGTGAAATACCGAACATGTATGCTTTAAGTAGGGGAAAGTAGGAGCAGGAGGGGGTAGGGGGAGGGAGAGCGTGGAAGGTCGGAAGCTGAGGGTGAGTTGTTCAAGGGAGCGAGCAAGTTCAAGGCTGCTCAGTCCGGGCCATGTCCGGGCCACGTCCGGGCGTGCCAACGCAAATACGATTTCGTTTCGAGGGCATTCGAGTATCGAGACAACAGATTTCAGTCTTGTACTAGTGATATCGCCGGAACCGAGCTTCGTGCGCTGATTGTATTGTATCATAATACGAAACAGCGAATTGCCGCGTTTATCGACGACACGTTATGAAGAATTTGACACGGGATACGTCAATTAATATTTTTCACACACTTGTTATACCTTGATAAGCAACGATATGCCTATTGCGTCGTATATCAGAGATTACTCACGATATTACGAAGGCGGTATCAAGTTTTTTTAATGCAATCGTTGCCCGGTTGTTATTGCGTATCAATGACCATCCACATCATTATTCTGCGTAGTCAGTGAATTATTGTGTAGTAATGATGTCACGAGAACATTTTCTTACGAAATGCCTATTGAGCAGCAACTTTCAAAATATGAATACAATCTACTTGAAAACGAAGTATTGTCGCCCGATCGTTAAACTTCTGATATTTTTAGTATTTCTTACAAGAAATAGTTTTGCTCGATCAGGTGAAGTAAAAATCCGTTTCTCATTAGATTTACTTTTCCAGAAAATAGTATTCTCGCTTCGCAATTTCCTACAACATTAAACTTTCGCGACTTGATTTCTATTTCATCTCCAACAAACGAGATCTTATCAATTTTATCGTCAAAAGATGCGCCCCTTTAAAAGCGTAATTCCTTCTAATAAGCTCCGCTACGGATATAGCCCGCCCCTTCTAGGCGTTGACGTTTTTCCTTGGACCTGGAAAATCCATTCGCCCTCTTTTCCTATTTTCCGCGTGGGACGTGCATTCGAGCGCGGTAACCTTGAACTTCATCACTTCTTTCGCTTCTTCTCTCTCCATCACGCCGCTTTTCTCTCTCGCCTGCGCGAACCACTGACGTCACGGCTATCGACCTGAAATCTCGAGGCTACATCTATACCTATCCCACGTGGGCGCATCAACGCACGTATATGTCACTTGTATTATCGTTGCGCGATGTGCAATATACGAATGATACGTGTAGCCGATTTATTCTAGTTAGACTTATTATGCATACTATTCATACGGAGATTTAATCTCGTATCTTGCTGCAAATATGATAAACTACGTATTTAGCATGAAGAATCTTAAGTACACTTGCAAACTTTAACTTTCTGTAATAGAGAGTTTCAAGAAACTTGTATATAACTAAAATAGCAGATAAAGCAGTGCTTTACGTGATATTTCCTTTAATATCATAATCTAGTTAAAGTTTAAATTAATCCTAAACTGCTCTTCTTCCTCCGTGTATTTTAGATAAACAATGAATTATTTAACAAATGTCATATGTAAGATGTCTTTTTTTTTTGTCGAGTCGTATTAATCAAAAGATTTATGAAAGAATGCTGCAATTCATCAACAGTCATTTCACATTGCGAACATAAATATCCGCTTTTTACTAATGCCCAACTCGTAAATTTCGCATTTATTTTAGACGTCTTAGCGGGTGGGATGGATACTTAACACGATTGCGACTTTTTTTATGAGTCAACGAAATGACATAAAAACTGAAGGTCACGAAATACTTCGTTCTTTGACTATTCGAGCCAAAGAATATTTCATTATGACATTAGGGGCTGTGGCTTGGCACTTGTAAAGAATTAGAATATATGGTTTCCCGAAACGTTTTTTCGTACATCGCATCATGTCCCCAAAGTACGAGTCAACATCGTTAGGTCACGGTCGTACTTTTTTTTATGGTCGATTATGAGTTAAACGGTAGGCTGCGGTCGTTACCATTGTGCGACCTTCCTCTTTTCAATGGTGTTAATTTCTTTACGATTTTCGAGATGATAAGTTCATAATTTGCTCATTCCTAGATATATTAAAAAAATTTGAAACAACTTATATCTTTTATATTTTCTACTCTTATGAAATCAAACTAATTAGAAAGTATAGTTTTCGCTAAGAATACATAATATTAATTTCGTAGACTGGCGTGCAAACGGGACATTTTCTTAGTGTTATATCGATCGACTTGATCTTTACGACATTTGTACGTATTTCGTGATTACAGTTTTCTTTCCGAGTATATATATATCCAAGGTTTTCTCGTATCCAACGATTTCTCATTGAGCCGCTATATTAATAGTAGTCGTCATCGTCTAAAATCACGCGGTTGAAATAACGTTACGGAAATGCCCACGATTCCGGAAGAATTGGCGACATTATGCATTCACGCTATAAGTATGCATAAGAATTTCTGAGAAGTTCGTATAGAAATACGTGCTGTTTTAAACACAGAACGTTATTTATCATATATAATTGCATTCGTTTCGTACTACATACACATAATTAAAAGATACAGCGAACTTTCAAGAACACGTAATATATATATACAATATATATATATATATATATATTAAAAAATATGAGAGTATTTTTATATAAGTTATATCTGTGAAAACGCTAATCTTTCCAATTATTTTATCGAATAATCTTGTATAATTATATCTTTAATTGAGAGAATATCAATGATTTTCCTCGAGTCTGTGTTAACTTTATAATTTCATTCTTAATTCATGAATATATTTCCATGATATATTTCCAAGGAGATTCGTGCTCTTTTGTAAGCTGAAACTATGAGATTACATCTTCCGCAATAACGTTTTAAAAGAAAGAATAACCTTACATGTGTGCTTTGCGGCAGAATGGTTTATAGATGATCACGAACAAAGCGGAGGCCGAAGCGTATCTATGTCCGTACTTTGAAACTAAAACCGGCGCCAAGGATGTCGAAACGTTTGCTAGCATAAGGAGAGAGCGAACCAAGTAATAACGCTATTCTTTATCTGTTAAAGATCCTACACGACTTTTAAAATCATTTGTTATAGAATTACTCATGTAATCTGCTATACATATAATGCGTAAACGTGATGTATTTTTTTAATTGGTTCGATAATTGATATTATTCATATCGTGTTTCATAGAGCTATAATTTGAGTGATGATTCTTCAAAATTTATTTTGTCGAAAGTTGGACAGATGTTACGAATGCCATAAAGACCCAAGGTCGGCATTTCGAAATAAAGTTTTCTCAACTTATCCACAGTTGCTGAACATACTTTGTGGTTACACACTTCAAGTCTATAGTTAACATTTCAGAATAGCTCAGGCATTGTATTTCTTTAGAAAGTGAACTAACCGTTTAATAATTTTTTAAATTCTTTAAAAAGGTTACCTGAGAAATTAAAACTTCTTCACTTCTATAATAAAAGAATGATTACACGGTTGGATCTCATAAAATCAGGCAGCATTCAATGGCATTTCTATATACCTACTCCCGAGTTACTGGTTTTACATCTGTCACGGGTTGTGAGTTTATCGCAATTTGCATTAGGTGTTTTGTGCTTGTAAATTTCATATATGCTCTAAATGTAAGTTTATAAAAGAGTGATTCTTTTCACTTTCGTTGAGGCAAGCGAGAAATGTATGTCATCGGGTTAGCAGGCCATTGGCCGTGTTCCACTTTCTCGTCTCCTTTCGCTCTTCGAGAGAGGGCGATGCCACATATACCGTGAATGTCTCGTGATCGAAGGAAATTCGAAAAGGAAATTTTTTTCTTTTGAAAGATCCTCGCTAATATTGTTTCATTTTATAACATACTTCACAATGTAAACATTTTCTTTACAGTTTAGTATATTCTCTTAGTATAGTTTAGTATATTCTCTTAATTGATTAAATTTTTTTAGACTATAGGAGATAATTAGAAAAAGATGGGAATTAATCTATGGATGCAAATTAGTCTGATTCGCTTTAATTCCAAAATACATGCCGCTTCAGAACATAGTAACATTTTCTGCTATTGCCAGATCGCGTACGATATTAACGAGATAGAAAGCGGTTCAGCTTTTGCCATTTGCAGAACAAGCACGGTTAGTAAGAGTATGGTTGGGTTCATGACGGGTTCACGAAACATCACGAGTGCGAAAGAGATGGGTAGGCTCTTTGTCCCATCGAACGACCTAGAAACCCGATTCTTTCCCCCTTTCCCGATCTACAAGAGCATGCGTGCGTACGTCCGCTCATCCGGACTCGTTGGTGGCGGCCGATATCAGCGTCGCAGCAGGGAAAGTTAACTGGTCGAAGCGGCGAGGAGAAAGTGAAAGCTATTTCCGGGATATAGTAAGCGTCGCAGCAACGGCAGACTCAAACATCGCGAAGGTGGACTGATATTAACGATCGTCAGATTATAGCGATTAGAGACCGTCTGCAACTTTCTTTGAATCCAATTCCAATGGAGTTGGTAGAAAATATATTGGCACACAAGATTTATAATACCCATAGTTGAAAACGAGGGTGGACTAGATTAGAATGATAAATGATAGTATTGCTGATTAATTATATTGCCTTTTATTTGAGACATTTATTATATGCTTAGATTAAAATGCTCTGATTATAACAAGAAATCAAGAAATATATATACATATATTAATATATTCCCTTTTTAGTATATTTTAGTATTTTTCGAACTAACATAATTTTCTTAAAAAAATGTTTATAAATTTATAGACTTTACTGTACTTATATTAACACAAAATTTGTCAATGCACAGGAAAAGTAACAGATATTTTATTAATGTTTTTCTAATTCTCCGTTAGATCTATGTTGTTATTACAAGCCGCTCGTAATTATTGTCAATCATTAGTGTCATTCGGTAGGTTCTGTATCAACAGTCATAAATGTATAAAACTGCAAACGACGTACGCGAAGTGGCACGCGATGACCACTCTCAGAATGACCTCGTAAAAAGCGGAAATATCGCAAGGCATTCGTCAACGTATAGATTGCCTTATACGAAGTCGTCCCTGACAGCTATTGATTTGACCTTACCAAGTTTCTTCATGTCGAAGGTTGATGTAATTTCACGGTAATTTCAAAGGGTTTTCGAAATATTTCTCGTCTCTTCTTTTGCATTTTCAATATATTTATTGCTTGCAATCAGTTTAGAGGATCAAGGACTAAAGATGTGTTTCAATTTACAAATGATTAATAACTACAAAGT
This sequence comes from Tetramorium parvispinum, assembly GCA_011638315.1. Lineage (NCBI taxonomy): Eukaryota > Metazoa > Arthropoda > Insecta > Hymenoptera > Formicidae > Tetramorium > Tetramorium parvispinum. Next base: position 30,597 of record VBVR01000663.1, on the reverse strand, counting down.
TTTATACATGTCTTCTATTTATTCTCATCGTGATATCACATGTATATGGAGCCGAGGTAGGCCACTCCTCTGGAAAGAATTTCTCCCGTACAGACAAACATAAAAGCAACGAGGTTCATGCCAGCGTTCACTTTCCCATTTGGCAGAACAAATTGTGTCGTCGGAAACCGGGTCGATGGCAATATCGCAGAGAAAGTGAGAGTACAATCAAGCGCCACTCGATCGTGATGCAGCTGTTATTTAAATAATCGTACTCGCCGCGATCTCTCGATGTCTCAGCATATCGAAGTGAAAGGTGTTAAACGGAGAAGCGTCGCCAAATCAAAAGTAATGCGACGAAGCCTTCCGAGATTTCGACATTTAACGCGGAACTCGTTATTTTATCTCCAATCGTTAATCTTATAACACTTCTACTTATTTTGCAGTAATAAAAATAATTGAAACATACGTGTATTCCGAGGTTCTTTCTAGATGAATTAATTTATTAAAAGACCATATAACTTGGAGTAATAAATTGCAAAAGAAAGAAATTAAATATCGTTATATCTAAAATTACCTAAACGTGTAGAAATTAACTCAAGAAACTTAAAAATTCTATTTACGCGAAATATCGATTGCATATATGTGGCGAAAGCGATGGATTTCAATAGTGTATCGTTCCTGAAGCTTTCCCATATATATGTATATCTGACTTTCAATATGCTCGCGTCTCTCGAGCCTTTCTGGCTGCGGAGAAAGAGCACAAGATACGATACTCCGTTTCCACCGCGTGACCTGTTCACCCACTTTGAAGTTAGTTTACGTCCCATTGTTCGCGCGAGCACACAATCAAGTTGCTCGACATACCTGTTTGTCGCGCGAATTATTCAGTTGATGGCACAACTTAACAATCTAGATACTCCTAGTGATCTATCAGTATACCATCATTAAATAATATATAATTATGTTAAAATTAAATTAGAATAATTATATTAAAATAGAAAATCGATGAAAGTTATAGAAATGATGTAACTGTGCTCGCCCTAAATTTTTTAATGTATGCTCGGTCTTGTCAATGAGTTTGTGCTTATACCATGCCCATCACTTTTGAAATACTACTGTAGCGCGGAATTAGGACGAAGGTAATTTGCGTCCAAGAAGGACGGCATCCGCCCGTTTATAACGACGAAGGTCCTACGACTTTTGTTCAGCACAATGCCCGAGCCGCTCCGTTACACAAGGGAGGTACGCACGATGTCTGATTTAGCCTTTACGCACAATGATTGGCCTTGTGCTCAGTAATTCATTAAAACAATTATTGCAGTTATATAAATAAGATTAAATATAATGATTATTCTATCAGATTGTTGATTGTTAAGTCCATTAATGATATTCCGCATCATTGAATACGTGATGATTAAATTACCATTACTCTGCGTAGCGAATCCCATGTTTAATAAATCTTGGGTTCGGCGGTCGCGAGCAGTGGCGCTTTAGAAATGGTCTGGAGACCGGAAGCGTTCGATTCGCGGATAAATAAAGAACGTCTTCGACAAAGATTGCTCCCGGGTTTCTCTTTCAAGCCACTCTCCCCGAAGGACGAGCGTCGACCGATTAAGACGCAGCAATTATTGGCTCGAGACCAGTTCCCGCTATTCCAGTTCCACACGGCGCGTCTTACGTAACTGCCATTGTGAGATCGTATAAATAATCTCGCGGATCCGTTATACCGTTGCAGGCGTGAATGAGAGACGCGATCACCTCCCCTCCGGCTACTTTCATGCAGCCACGTTTTTCGAATCGGACCTAGCATGGGCATTCTCCTGCAGATCTACGCGATCTCGCAATACATGCCACGTTGTTTCGTCTACTGTCGCGAGGACGTTCTCTGAAAAAAATTCCTTCCAATTTTGCAAATCCCAAGAATCGAATATGCGAAGCGTTGGGGATCTCGCTCGAGAACTTCAGTTGACTTCCATTGTCTTGTTTTGCGAGACATCAATCCGTTATACGTTTTTCAAATCGTTTCGAGTACCATTATCCTCTCACTTGCATAGAAGGTGTCCTTCATGTTACGAAAGATGCTGTCATTCTTCTAAAAGCAATGTCGTTCATTCTTTGGAAATTATTCCGGATCCTCTCTCTTTTTCTTTTGCAGTCACATGATCGGCAAACCGAGATATTTTTGACGCTATTTTCATTCTAATAATAATAAAGCCGAAGGAGAAAGAAGATGGGTATCATTTTACAGCGTGTTAATGAATGCAAAATTTGCGGAACTGAACGGATCGAATAAATGCGAATTCAGTGATTTTGATGTCAACAAATAGTATGCAATTTTCTCCACGATTGTGAGAATACGTGGAAAAGAAATGAATATTTGTATGCACTTGTGTTTGTTTTGCGGGAGAAAAGTAGGTTTACTGCCATGCAACAATGCCTATTCGTCGAGAATACCTCGATAATACTTATCTCCATTTACATCTTGAAGGATGTCGTGCTGATATATAGAACGCTCCGATCGATATTCTGGAATTGTGCATTATATGCGATCGATATGACGGTTATCGTGCTGACAATCGAGGCGACTTTGTTGCGTTTAGATCGTGCTTACGCAATCTGCGTTATTCCATAATTGATTAGCGGAACTGAATCGTAGGCATGGCGGGCATTTTTTTCCGGTTTTAACAAATTTAATATAAAATTTATTAAACAAATTATAATTGTCAAGTCAAAGGTCTCGGTCATTTCAATTTGTTGTAAACTTATCCTTAAAGGATGTCGTACGAGGGCGGAAGCGTCGGTAAAAATAAGATATAGCCTTTCGCCGCAACATCCGCGCAACGCGTCGCGTTTCAAGATCGGCAATGATCTCGCGATTGCGATGCACCCATGGTTGTGGGAACGCGATCACGCAAAAACCGCAATTTCCTCGTACAGTACACCAATACAAGAATATGTTTACTTTCCTGCCGCAATATTCAAATGTGTTCATTTACTTTCTAATTCGACAAATTGTTTTACGAGAAGTAACCAAGTTAACGAATTATTATATATGCTTTACGCTCCGAAATAAGTTAATCTTTTTTCTATGTAAAATTTACTTGTACCTTCTTATTCTTTAATATTCTTGTTGAAAGTATAGCACTATAGTTCTATTTCGCAACGTAAATGCATTAGCTCAAAGAATAGATGCTAGGAACGAGAAGTAAATGTATGCAATTGAATGAAAGAATATTTTACGCCTGCTACGTTGTCTTTGCTCAAATAAGAAGAAGAGCGAACAGTTCTTCTGACCTTGCGACGGAGTTTAGCGTCGGGAGTTAAAGCGCGATAGCAGTACCGTAATCTCGACCAATCAGCGAACAAACAGACGCGGCGGGAATAAAGGTGAGTCTAATTGGTACAATTTATATTCAAACGAGAGGTCCGCGGCCTTGACTGTTCTTCGTGTGTCGGCAAAATTGATAACCGTTTGCGTAAGGCGGAATTGTTACAAAGGAATACACTTGTCAATTAAATTGTATTAAAAGGAAAAAGCTATACAAAGCTAAAACATGGGCAGTAGATCGTAGACGTGTCTAAAAAATTTAATGATAAGCTTCAGTTAAAAACTTTTAGTTTAAATACGTTGAATATAGAATTAAGTGAGAAAAGTTATTGGAAAGAAATAAAAGTTTGATTAAAATCTGTAATTTAAATAATAATCTTGGAGTAAACGCGAATTCACTTAGAGCTAAGGATAAATTGAAAATATTACAGAAAACAACTTTCCGCGTTTTATAGTTTCGAAAAGTAAGCGAAGGGGTTGAAGGAACTCGAGGAAGCTTCGAAAATTCTGAATAATCTAATTTTAAAATATCGAAGCGCTGACTCGAGGTTGCTTCGATATGCTGCTTCGTCACGTTGTTGTCACTGAAATGCTCCGATAAAACACAGGGCAATGTTTTATTCCATTCCTATCAATAGGATATCGTCCTCCGGGGAAGGTCGTGACTGGACTTTGGTCGCTTAACCGCGAGAAGGGGCAATATTGACAATAGGCAATACGGTAACGCTTTCAATTGATCATGCACACAAATGAACGTAATAAGAGAATTGCGCTTAATATTTTACGAATAATAGAACTGAAATTAAAGTAGAAATATTCTTCGTATGCCATTTCGTTGTTGCGAGCTAGTCGCAGCCAGTAATAAATCAGCAAAAGTGCAACCGTTCTCCCTGCTCCGTAATTTATGATTAATCGACGAAAGTTTTGTTATTGCATTATTCTCGTATTCAGTCTCGGTCACGTGTACCTCTATGTTGGAACGCGTGCGGCCGGTGGTGTACGTGTATGCCGTTAAAAGAACGTCCGCGAAGGACATCTCTGATGAGACGAGTGTGCGTAGGACACCGTGTGTCGCGCGCATTGCTCCAACAACAACGGCTATTTTCAAGTAATCGACGTATCGTCGAAGGTCGAGAAGTTTAACCTTCAACGAGCCGCGCCGTTAACCCGTGAATGTTCGCGCTATATAAGTGCCGCATACTCAGACCCGAAGGTGTTTTCTCCTTCCGCAGTGATTATGCAGATTATCGGTCCTATAACTTTCTACTTCTTCCTAATCGCGCGTCTAATCGTCTTTGATAGACAAAAATTTATTATGCATTTGTTATGTGTCCGAGAAAGCGTCGGGCACCTTTTTTTATGAGAATAATGATCGAGCGAACCGACATTGCATATAATCGCGAACAGATTGGTGCGCGCGTGCGCGTTCATGTTAAGATGCACCTGTCATTCAAGGTGATTCTTTATCATGCGAAAGAGCTCTACTTTTCAGAAATTTGATCTGTCGTTTCTGGAAATTACACACGTGTCATGTTTGCTTTCTTAAACGTTAAAGACGATCGAAGATGAAAAATTGAAATCAATGTAGTTGAACTATCTGTAGTTTTTATACATTTTTTGTTTTTATCGGTTCTCATTATCGTTGATAAAAAATTCATGAAATATTTGTGGATGGGTAAAAAGAGAAATTTTTCCGATAGTGTAATAATATAGTTTTTTTTTAGCATTGACACGTTTACCATTTTCACATGATCTATATGATGTTCCGATTAATATCTCTTCATATCATATCTCTTTCGATTACACATGTAAGGTGATTAAGTATTGTCACGTGTTCTGCGTCCTTGAACTTGGTATGCCGTTTTTCTTCGTTCCCGCATCCCTTCTCTTCTCTATATTCGCTTCTTTACATTCAGTCCGTTTATTTGTGCCACACGACTGATAAGGCCCGATTGTCACCGGTGCGCATTTTCTCCGTTGCTTTTCCTGGTATGGTTCACGGTCACGGTCGAATCACGTGTCAGCGTGATGCACATCACTTAAAACATTAAAATATAATATTTTGAAATGATAAAAAATTTATATGAAAAGAGAAACAGATTAATGGAATAATCATTAAAATGAAGTAAGTTTGTTGTTTGAAAATTTATTCCAACGCTCAAGGTCTAATAACATTTTCTAAAATGGAATTTGATTGATCACAACGATTATCATAAATGAGATATAGTAATTAAAGAAATTAGAGAATCAATATTTACTAATCTCTAAAAAATGTTAATTTGTCTATCCAAACTTTTTGATACAGCCTCTTTCTTGATATTTATAGAATTGATATTTACGATTTGTAAAATTTATTCTCACCTGCGACACGATATCGTGCCGTAGGATCATTATTTTTGGTAATTGTAGACGAAAGGACGACTACTTTTACAAATAAGTTACGATGTAATATACGTAACTTGACCCTGACAGAACAAGGTCTTAGTCATTGATGGGGTTAAAGGAGATATCTTATTTGTGAATATATTATTTTTTGTTAATTTAAATAATATATTATTCTTGCTGCTTATTCTTTAATTTAAATAATATATTATTCTTGATGCTTATTCTTGCTGCGTATGATAAATATTAATAGATCGAAGAATTATAAATGCATGATGATTATATCAATATTATAAAATATTATGCTTATTTATTGGCAACAGTGTAGTAAGGTGGGGTAGAAAAATTACGCAGTTTACTAGTCACGACCGTTATGAAACTTCGTGTGATGAGTGTTGAGTCGAGAAGTCATACAGAAGCTTTTGAATGGATAGACACTCCCACAGGGCGAATTTACTCGGCCTTGGCCTCCGACCCGCCTCACTGCCATTCTGGTACTAGATGTCGTCGTAACATACAGTCGGTCTCTCAGGAAAAGTGCTTTTACGAGGAAAAACATACGCGAGAAAGAGGAAAGAACTCCCACACACTGTTTCTTAATTAGTTCATCAGTGAAAATGTAGTTTGACGAAATGAAAGATTTAAAATAAATTATATCGTTTTATTATAGAAAAATATTTATAACATATAATATGAATTCCTCTTTGTCACACGATGTTACATAAATCGACGAAAAAAAAAAATTTATATCCGCGGTAGCTAATGAATGATTCTCTCTTTCATGTAATAACTTTCAAGATTCCAATCTTGATGTTCAGTTCACGAGGCCTTCTTGTTCATAAAATGATAATAGTCGGGCGAAAATATTTCGTCCTTGGCAAGGAGCAGGAGAGAAGATACTGTAGACACGTGCGCGCTCTTGGGGAATTTGGAGGTCACTAGCTGTGAAAATGACCTCACCCTCTAATACACATTCATGTTATCTTTGTTCCTCTCCCTATGCGTATACCATTAAGGATCGCGCCACCCTCTCAGAAAACTTTGGTCTTCGAGTCAAGGCCGATTTCGACTGGTTTTATTTTCCTCCTTATCTTTTTCGTCTTATCTTTGTATTATACAAATGTGATCATTCAAGATGTTGGATGTTAAAAGTTAAAACAAATTACAGTTACTCGCGGTTAGATTTGTACAATCTTATTAGGGTATCTTATATCTAGAAACTTTTACAGGGAAGATTTTATAGGGTCTAATCTGGAAAATTAATGAAAGAACGATAAATATATGACGCCGTTTTTCGCTCTTAAAGGTGCTAGAACATATCTTCGCGCTAGGAGAGATGAGAACGCACGAGATGGAACGAAGGATGAGAGTACTCATTGTAACCTTTTACCTTTAACCTTCAACCCATTTCCCGGTTGTGACTTGCGCTTCCATCTACAATGACACCCCCTTCCAATCTGGCTCTAGTTAACTGAGTTTCTCGAAAGGTCAAATCGCTGCCCCACCCAACAGACATTTCCGGATACTCGGCGGCGCCAACCGCTGGTTACAATTTAATCAACGAAATGTCATTTTCCCGTGTCAAAAATTATTTTGCATCTGCCTTCTTTTTTTCTCAGCCTATGAAACTACTTAGAAAAGGATTCTGCAATTTGTAGCATATATAACAAACAATATACCTGATTTTTCACACATTCGAATTTTAAATAATTAATCTTATATAATGTTATAGAGATTTACACGCTACTAACGTCGTTTTAGAGTTTTTATTTCCGTGAAACAGATATTAAAAAATTTTTTTAAATTTCCGTTTGCTGATATATTCAATGAAATTTCGTAGAAAATTTCTCTTTTAATATTTCTGAGAATATAAGATAAAAGATGCTGATTGCACGGTCATCATTTAATCAGAGAGTGACACGCGCGTAACGGGTTAACCTGGCACGCGTAAATAGCTGCCTGTTGCTATGGATAGGGTGGTGGGATGTGATGGTGGGTCGTTGCTAGCCGGGTTGTACACCCCGGTGCAAGCTGTATCGATCCGACAACTTACCCGGTGCAACAACCCACGCATACTGACCTCACGCGCCCTTGTAGGTCGCGGAAGAACCTTAAGGCTATATTTCTCTCTATGAATATTAATGTATCTTTATAAATGTATAACTATTAAAATATTGGCACTCTAATGATGAACAATAGTAAGTAAGACTTTATATGACGATTAAGACGATAAGACGATTAAGCCAAGAATAAGTTTACGTCGACTTTATTAGCATATTAAATGTATCAATAAATGAATTTGCATTGGTTTAGATTCTTAATAATATAATCTAATTAAAAATTCAGTATTGAAACATACCATTGGCAATAATCAATCATTTTTGTTGTCTCTGCTTTAATTTTATTTTTGGTCATTTAGAACATTCCTATAATAATAATGTCTTCATTTGTAAATGAATTTTTATATACAAGTACTTATGGTGAAACAGGACATGGATTAAGGAAGAAGAAACATATTATTAAATCAAATATAATCAAAATATAATAAATTATATACATATAATAAAATTAAATCAAATATAATTAAAATATAACAAGCGAGTAATAATGTATTCGCGAATTTAATGCAAATTCTGATACTATTTTTGTTATTTTAACTGAGCTATATCATATATGACAAAATTTACAAACTATTCTGTAACCCAATTTGATTTGCTGTATGAGATTTAATCGTCATGTCAGTCATGATGATGAAATCATCATTCGGAAAAGTAGTGGAAGTAGGAAGAGAAGAAATCTTAGTCACTCATCATCATTACTCATTCAGGGCGCCATAAAATGCCAGATCGATGTCAAGCGAGGTCAATATTCAATTTCCGGTAATTCAAATTAATCAAAGATATCTCCCATCGTAGTTTACTCATGCCCTATTTTTATATAAAAAAAATATGGACATATGTCTTAGAAGGATAGGAAAAGACATTTATATTTCCTCATAATCTACTGCTAGTTTTATGAAGACATAAAATCAAGCATGAATTTACGAATACATTTTATATTTTTTTTACGGCGTACAGTAACGAGCATTGAAACAAAATTATCTCCGTCGACATTGCGTGCAACTATTGTCACATACGTATATTGTATATATGTTACACGTATATGTATATTACAAGAAACCTTGACACGATTTTTTGAAGATAATAACAGGATTGCTGTCTGAGATCGTGATTAATAATTCTCAATTGTGTTGATAATTTTACATTAATGAAGACACGTTGTTGATTAATTAAATTAAACGAATGGAGTAACAGCGCCACGCATACGTGCTACGTGTCTGTTAACACGACTAGTGAATACATCAATGAAGTATACATATAATGAATTGACCTATTCCAGACCACCAATAATAGCAAGATCCCCAGAGAGTATGGTTTCGTCATATTGCTACAACTAAATTGCACATTATTCGAGACCTTTTTTAACAATGAACGCTATAATCACGTCTTATGGCCCTTTGTCGTCATTCCTAGCTCGCAACCCTGCGATGGTGGAAAGGGAGCGACACCTGTCTACGATTGAGGGGTCGCCTATTGGTTATTTCAAACCATCAATGGGGGACCAATGGTTCATTTCAACGCGAAGGACGATTTCTCTTTCTTAGTTTGCCTTGAGAACTCAAGATGCAGAAGAGACCTCATGAAAGGGGTCGCACCTGCATACAATCAGTTTTTAGGATATCTTTTTAGCATTTTTAGATAAACCAAATTTTTTTTAATTGTTTAGATGAAGTTGGTTTATTAATCGATCGATGCATTGATTCATTGATTTCGTGTACGTATATCGCGAATCGAAAATGACAATAAATTAATAGTTCTTCATTCATTTTTCCATTGCCCATAATTTAGAATTACTTGTGAGTTTGTGATTTAGTTCAATTTCTGTATGTGCTATTTGTGTTCCATATACAAAGCATTGTAATTAGTAATCCTTAACCGTTAGACCGGTAAATGAAAGATGTGCAAAAACATCAGTTCCGCCCTTCTTCGGAGCATGTGGTCCTCATTTCCTTCTGCACGTGGACGAGCGGACATGTTGCCCCCGAAGTGTGAATGTAACGTGTGTAATATGCTTGATAAAAATGGACAGGTGGTTCAGCTCTTTTGGCAGCGGGTGCTTCGTTACTCGTAACACCTGCTCGAATAAACCGCATTACGTTATGTCAGGTTCGTGTCCATGATTATGAAATTTCTTTGTGAAACTTTTCCTTTGGACTGGAACTTTTACCGCATTACTTTATTGGCGATTTGTTGATTTGTAGATTCGTCGATTAGCAGAATGTAAAAGAACTATCACCAGAACTGTATCACAAGAATTGTTTTATCTTATTAGTTTTCTTCGCGAGATACAATTAGGTCTGAAATAACGCAGTATTGTTTTAGATATTAGTCATTTCTACATTTGTCGATGATTTAAAGGTTTAGTTCGGAATTTCATCAGTACAACTGTCTGTTTTCGGCAGAAGGTGATCGAGAAAAGCGCATTCAATGTAAAGTTTCATTTACTTAGGCATATCACAAAGTAGCCGACGGCTGTTTCGGCTCTTACGGCCCTGAATGTTGTAACCCCGCGCATAACTTGTGACCTACATAAACGGGGCGAAATGTGCTGCCGCCAGTCATGTGCCAACGCACGACTCGGGGTGTCTGTCTGCCAGGACGACCCACAAAATCGGCGTACGCCGTGAAACACCTGGCCCTTGGCGCACCCGCGTTTACGTGACCCACGACAGACGGTTGCATGTAGCTTGTAGTCGGTTTGGGGGATCGTTAAGAATCAAATGACCCCGTTTTATCGAGCAAAGTAATATCTAAATTATTATATTCGAGTATCCTTTTTATTGTTATCTACCTCAAACACAGAACGAAAAATAGATGGGTTATTGTAATTTATTATCATACGTTAATTACTATTTATATTCACGTATCTTGGATGTAAATTACTATTCATTATGCAGTTAATACCGACCTGATATATTTGTATTGTGCATGATTTTCTTTGATATTTTGTTTTCATAAGGAAGTGTCATTTATATTACATCATTCTATATACGGGAATCATTATCTTTATCTTTCCATTACAAACTGGACATTAAGAAGGACGACGGCATTATGGAGAGAGGGTGGGTGCGTAAGCTCGGCTGTATCAACGGCAGGTGGTGCGGCACGGGCGACGGGTGACCTCGAAAAGGAAGAACCGTATATTCGTCATCTTTGTTCGCGGTCTGCGGTTCACCGTATCCGATACTTTGTTCAATGAATAATATTTAAACTAATAATCAAGCTTGCGTAATATTCATAAAATGTCATAGATTTTTTTATAAAGAGCAGGATTGTTTTACCGTTCGGAAGTAACATGAATCGAGTCGCGTCTCAAGCTGGAAGCCTTCGATTTTGGACAGGTGCTCGAAGTATGAAAAATGAAAAAAAAATTCGTTAGCCATCTTCGCAGCTCGTATTGAGTTCGACCCGATTGGAACTCTTTCGCGCGTGCAGCTTTTTTCTTGGACCACCCGAAAATCGTCCAATAAAATATAAAACCAAGGTAATTCGATACCATGTGTTGCCCATACTGGTCACCCTATATATCAGTACGTGTCCTCTGTCTTTAGAAGAAACGTTATCTTATTTATTGAAAAGGAATGCTTTTTCAATGAGGATGTCAGAGCAAAAATATCTATGGGATTTTTCTTGAAAAATCTTTCTTTGAATCTTCTCGTGTACATAATCTCTTCCGCGTAATCTTCCTTTTTGTTCATGTAATCTTGTCTTGACATTTTGCTTGCAGTTGTCTGTTTTATTCTGCTTTTATTATTCTGGGAACCAATGGCTTGGAATTATTCATGAAACGATATAAATAAAATAAAAAAATAGCACGCATCATTGTTTGCAAATCCATCATATTATTAATACTGTCATAAATTGTGTAAATAAAATTAATCCACTAGCATCGTGATATAATAACATTTACGTCATAATTCTAGAAATTTAGTGGCGCTCATATAGTAGTTTTATAAATTTTTATTGTTAAATTGTCCAACTCGTTCATTCACAGTCTATTAAAGAAGTCAGAGTGTAGCAGACCCTATCGTTAATCGAGCGATAATTTTATCGGCTCTTCGTTTTCGATGACGCCGACGGGCAAAAATCGATACCTGAGAACGCTCATGCCAAGATCACGGTATTTTCCATAATGAGGGATCGAGTTTATTCTCAGCTAGATCAACAGGTTGGACTGACGCGAAGGTGCGTCCACGTCGCAGGTTGGACGAACCAAACGCGGGGTGAAGGGTCGATCGTTCGTAGCAAGGGTAAGTCACGGCAAATCTAGTGGTAGCGATGAAGGGGTTGCTGACTGACGTCACGATGACGTAATGTCAAAGGCGCTTTCCCATCTCTCTCGGCGCCGCGCCGGTCACATCTGCCCTACGGCTGACATTGACACTGCTCGACGCATCGATTTGCTCTTCAACGAGGTAAGAGCAAATCGAGGGTCACCGTGACCGTTTTACTGACGCTTTTAATCGGAGGTCGTCTGAATGATTTACCTTCTCTGTTCTCTATTAAGAGAATCGCTTTAGAATGATGATCGATCCTAGAATATTTACCAGGACATAATATGCGCGCTAATCGTAGTTACAGCTCTCATAGGCATCGGGTTCGTCCGGTTGACTCTTTAATTAGTCTCTTTAATTGCGGTAATTCATGATTGATATTAGGAGAAATTTCTAAAATTACTGCGCGTTATGTTTCAGCTGAAGCTATTCTGTGGTTGATCGATGGTTCGTAACGCTGTTAGAATAATACATAGCTGTCATAAAATGTGAGCTTTAAAAGTAGATATAACGCCATTATCGATTAAAATTGCATTAAATCTAACAACGCATTTAGATATAATAATAGAGCGAATCTAAATAAATTTATCTTTCACGGATTCTATACTTGAAGATAATCGAAAAATGATTTGTATAGACCTTAGTGCATGCCTTTAGCCGTACATTATGTGCGTAGCTACAAAGTCATTGTTATCTTTGACTTGCCGTCGCACCATTATATGCCATAGACAGCATAAAGAAGTACTTTAATTTATTTCTTGATAACTGTTTGAAACCTTGACCTTCTGCGTCATAGCTGACCGTATATTCGGATTATATTTCCAGTGACTCATACCACGAATCATCTCGACAGTCGAGACCGAGCGACGTGCAACGTAATGTCTAGCACGATAAAAATCTCAGCTTTAAAAAATTGTTCTCTCTGTTTAAGATATCTAAATTAGTTCATAAATAGTATTTCAATCCGCTCGATCATCAATATCATAATCAGATCATAAAAAATTGAAATCTTATAATTATTTAAAAATAAAATTTTGCTAAAAAGTATCAAATTGAAACTTGTAAAAAAAATTGATAACATATTTAGAAAAAATTGTTTCGATATCTTTTCGTATTGATTTGAATTGAATGAAAGTGTCTGTTTCATTATATCTTGTAAATTTCATATAAAAAGAATTTAGAGCATTTGTTTGTGCATTAGTTAGCGGAATGCACCGGCCGCGTGCGCTTTTTCGATATTTTTAGGATCGAGTCGGGACTCGAGATTAACGGTTGGCCATTCCAGAAATCCGCAATCGACGTCGCGTCGCAGGGAAACAATAGTGTTCGACCAGAATACACCGTTCTTCGGCTGGCTCGTAATAATTTAGAGTGAATCAGAATCCTTTTGCGTTAGCGAAAAGAGACGCGGAAAATTTATCTACGATGGCGAATCATAGATCTCGACAATTCAAGTTAAAAGCTTCGATCGCCGTCTTTTTGTGTACTTATTTACGTCGGTAAGCGAGTGCATTGTCCTACGGTCGTATCAATAAGGAGGAGATAGCGCGGCTTGGTTTACACTTGACAGAGCAAAAGTCCATCTGGATCATTGGCCCCTATATTTGTGATAGCATCTAATACTAAATATTAGAGTTTAAAATCTAATCTACAAATATAATTGGAAAATGCTGTTCATAAATTATTTGTAAACTATTTCTAATTGCAATTAGTTAGAATAGGTCTTATCACGCAGTTTCTAAAACTAATTGGGAAATTTTATTTTAATATAATTAATATAAAACTATCATTGAGTGAAAATTCTATCAGAATTTCTCTACGGGTATTATCTAAATCACTCATTAATAACCAGAAAAATAATATGAATGAATTTCTATCACTTTTGTTCTACTACTTTCTTAACTGGATAAGAAAACGTCAGTCGGCCGACGTTGGTAAGAAGCGCTGCACGATTATTCGACAAATAAAAATAATTTAGCGATGAATAAGGGTAGACGATAGTCAAGAGAGAGGAAGACTAACGTAAGATATTTTTATTGGACGTCTGCAGTCTGGATGCACCGCCGGCCGTTCACCCGATGCACTCGTCGCTTCATGCCAATCCATACGCGATCCTTGCTCTCGATTATTCTTCTCTTCTCCTTCCTCTTCGTTCCTTCTCTGCACCGTACGGTGCTTACGATCCAAACTCGCGATTGATAAAACAAGGTTTCTACATTCGCAAATTCTCGATTCAATTTTTTGACCTTTTGTGAGATTATTATTATCGAAATAATTTTTTTCTCACATCATACACGTATTATGCCTTTTTAGGTCAGAATTGATTTTTACTCATAAAAACTTCGAGCATTTTATTATTAAAGTTTCAATAAATAATAATTGTTTTATACAATTTAAGAAGATGAATTTGGCCTGATCGATATTTACTCGTCTCACATGATCTGTTCAAACAGATTTCTGTACTTTGCGCGGCCGTGAAGTCGAACAAGATCGGTCGCGTGGGTGCGTTTGTCCCGTTGGAGGGGCATTGGATGCTGAGGGGTTGTCCGAGGGGTGGGGCAGGAGACGGTCAACCATGGAACGGACGAACCAACAGACAGGGATGCACCGACCTTGGGGGGATTTTTGTGTCTACCGTAGTGCGTTAACCCCGGGAGCCGAGAGCGAGTGTGGCGTGCAACGCGTTAAAGGAATGAGGGCTCTTTCAGTTCTTTGTCTCCCTTTCCCTCCTTTTCTCGCAGACCGCGCCGCCCTTTTTCCCGTCCTACTCGTTCTTCGCCCAGTCAAGGTTCGGCCCAGCCAAGCTCGCACCGAGAATCGGTTACCTCAACCCCTTCGTCTCTCGAAACTGCACTCGAAATCCGTCTTGGATCAATAAAGCAGTATTTACTGGTCCATTTATACCATAGACATAGATTTTCTGTCTTCGAAAATCTGTTATTAATTGCACACGCAATCAAGACTTACACTATTATAGTTAATCAAGTTCTACTATTATTGAAATGAAATTGATTAGATTTTGTTCTTATTTAACAAACAATAATAGCAATTTATTCTGTTCGGTAGAGCGCAAGTGAAAATCTTTATTGAAATACCACTCTAATGAAAACATTGAATTTTTATGTTTTTTTCTTTCATAATTGAATTAAAAACAATCCGTCGTAATCGATTACTTATCCTGTCCATAATCTCGAAAAAGTTTGCTCGCCGAAACAATTTTGTCTTTTTCATCGATAAGACCTTGATCTGTTCATCGCGTGACGTTCAATTATGAAGTGATTTGGTACTTCTGAAGGGCGGGAGGAGCGAAGGGAATACGTGCCAATGGGTTTATCTGTTCTACCCAACAAGCAATTAATTCAATGACAATGCTCATCGAGCTTCTCATACGAATTAAGCCTGACCCTTTGGTTCAGTGAGAAATAATCTTTCCGATACAATTTGGGCTGCCACACTTCGATGATTGACGGAGTTTTTTTTTTCGTATCACGTAAAATGAAAAAACTTATACACGCTATAATTTGATAGAATGGAAAATTACATTTACGATTGTATGCTTATTTTAAAAAATGATACGTGTCAATCTGATAATAGAAGATAAGTAACAGTGATTAATAAGTTAAATAATGATTTAATTGATCTATTTATAAGACGATCGATCTTCGAATTGATTCATCGCTTGTCTCGTTGTTCTCGAGCGCTTGAAACACAAAGAAACTCCGGCCGTGTTGACTTGTCGAAGGAAAAATAAAGATGCGTGTGCGAGAATGGGATGGCATGACCTCGAAGGGCGCGGTCGAGTTCACACTAGACTGAAGCTGCCCTTGTGCCTAACCGGCCTTGAGACGGCTCGACCTGCCCTACCCCGTCGATCCGGCATTCTCATAGCACATATGCGATTTCTCGTGCACACAAAGATCAGCGTTTCCTAAATTCATCGTTCGGCGAATTCTTTCTAATCTTTGTGCGAAAATACGTATATCGACGGAATCTCGTGTTCGCGAGAACGTTAATAAATAAAATTTATATCCTATTTGAAGTAGGCTTTGACAGAATTTAAATCTAAGTAGTCTAAGTTACAGAGGCATTTAATATAAAAAAATTTAGAGAATGATAAAATACAAAAGAATATTACATTAAAGGACTTTATTAAATTTACATCTCGCAACCATTCTTTTTGACGTTCATCCTCTTATAGTAGGAACGAGAGGTTCGAAGTTTCCGTAGTGTAGTGGTTATCACGTGTGCTTCACACGCACAAGGTCCCCGGTTCGATCCCGGGCGGAAACATTATTTTTGATAGCTTAAATTTTTGCAAATATATAAACACGTGAGAAAAAAAATTTATGCCATGGCAAAAGATGTTTCCGCCCGGGATCGAACCGGGGACCTTGTGCGTGTGAAGCACACGTGATAACCACTACACTACGGAAACGTTGAAGCTCTTGGTGTTAATTTAAGAACATGAACATAGATGTTTACTTTTATCTCGTGTGACACGTGGATAGCATTCAAAAATGTCAAATGTGAAATAAATCACGTATACATATTCATCGTATTCTCATTTGCATGATTTAATCTCATATGCATTCATATTATGGGATATATTTATTGATTATGGGGCACAATATGATGTATGGGGCAAAATATTTTAAATAATTTTTTAATAAAATTAATATAATAAATAGTTTACTTAATTTTTATGATCAAGAGAAAGCATCTCGTATAAGTAAAATACTGAACTTGTTGAATAAACATTTGTCGCTGGCAATATTACAACTCTTACTTTTACTAGAGAGAAAGTGATCGTTCGTGCTTCATCAAACTCTTTAGTTGTCTCACTGATATATTGTAACGAGTCATAATGTTATATACACATATAATTAAAGACGATTATTTTTTTATGGTATATAATTTTTATTTATTAAATTTCGAAATTTCTTATTTAAAGAGATTCGATGATTTCGTTTAGCTTCAAAATTAATAACGATTAAATTTGTGTAGAACATCTCACCTTTTAGCATTCGTTGGAATTCATATTTCATTATCTATCCGGTCGGATTTGCCCTTTTCTCGTTTGCAAATCGGCATACTTTCAGCGGTCACGATCGTGAAAAAATTTCAATTTCGCTTCAGTTTATTTCCTGGTTGTAGCAACAAGCAATATGTTGCGCCACGCTATCAATTATATCATTTTACGACATCAATTTGATTGAAAATTAAATTTTAACTTATGAATGTAATAAAAAAACTATATGTATAATTGATTTCCAATTGGCTTTAATTGAAAAAAAACTTTATACAATATTTGACATAAAAGTAACAACAGAATTTCAAATTAAATTTCTTTGTGGAAAATTTCTCTGTCGTACTCGTTAAAAGAATATTCACATTATTTCATAATATATCTCTCGAAATTGTAGTATTCCAATCGAATAATGGATTTTACTGTACTCTATATTTTGATAGACGATTTGTGATTTGACCCGACCGACAATCAACGAGATATGAAAAGAGCAACTCGTGAAGCTCTCGTGATCTCTTCATCTTCCTGGATTTCGACGTCAGAAATGCTCTTAATCGACAGAAAAATACTCGGGGAAAGTGCGCTGTTTGCACGATTCATGGTTCGATTCATGGACGTTTGCACCGTCTATGATGATAACAAGTTTCGCAAACTAAATCGCTCCCTAGATAATATTATAATCAAGATAATAAATATACAAATACATTTCATCAATACATACAGCGGATTGTAAACGCGTATGTGTATACACATAAAAATATTCTTCACAATGAGCACATAAATTTCACGTGTTTGCTTGAAACTTATATGTTTAAATTGCAAAATACTAAAATATCAGACAACTCAAAATACCTCCCATCATATCTCCGTCGCTGTTTTCGTTACGTACAAGTATCACCGTAGCATTTTATCTCGTTATTCAAGTTAAATATGTTTTCGTTTTAGACGTGCGCTGAACTTGATTATGATATCGCGAATCGTTGAGGCTTGAACATTGCGAAATTTTGATATCGCCTAATATCATCTCGCGACTAAATGATTCAGAATTAATCGCAAGGCCACTTCGAGGAATTATTTATTTCAAATTAATCGATTCAAGGCTGCACGAGTCGTACACACATAGTCCAAGGTTACGATATATGAATTACAACTCTTATCAATTCCACGCCCGACAAGGTCAGACCTTTATCTTCCAATTTTATTTGTACCGGCGTCCCGCGAATTTCATTGCGCGCATTAAATGGAAATGACACGCGCTTGTAGAATAGATAACACAATATAATTAGAGCGTAAAATAATGAGATTGTATGTAATTGTGGTTAGATTTATCATAACCGTCCTAAAAATAGCATTAATGTCTTTTGATAGCGCATTTTATCTTAAAATATTATTTTTACTCAAGAGTCGGTGGTCGACTGTTGAATATCTTATCTCCAACACTGGTCAGCGTCAAAATAACTTTATTCAAAAGTTCTGTGTAACTCTGATTCGAAAGTTATATAACTCAACAACTGTACTCACTACTCGAATTTTCCACTGCGATCGCTGATATATATTGACAATCAGGTACTTGAAAATAGAAGCATTAGAAGCGAACAGGAAATGTCCAATTAAATAATGGTTGTAACGAAAAGAGAAGTAGTCTTCTCTTTTCGTTACAACCATTTCGGTGGCGATATTTTTCTTTTTTTCGACTAATGGGCGGCGATGTAATCAGGCGGCGGACCGAGGCGAGTAAAAGCGGGAGAAATAGGCGCGACCTACATATTGTTTGGGTTCGCGTTACACAACCTGCATATACGACGACACGTAGGAGGGCAATGACCCGCCATATCGACGCGGAACAGGGCGGCTACACGCTTGTGAAAGCGTGAGACGGCGGCGTACCACGTGGCCCACGTGAATGGCCGCTTTCGAGTTTCACGACGCGTACAGCACGTGGGCGAGTATAGTCGCGGGTGCTTCCCGATCGTCCGTGAACGACACGGAACATTGTAATTATTCCAATGCTGAACTGGCGCGAGGGAGCGCGGCACGTGCCAGAGGTCTCAGCCAGAACGCTGCCCGCGTGTAGGGTAAGCGTAAGTAAGGCCACATGTGACGCGCCACGCCGAATTCTTTTAATGTTATAAATCTGGCAATCGTAATATAATACGTGACACAAGCGTGTATATATTGCACCTTACTAATATTAGACGAAATATTTATACTAGAACAAATTATGTATTGCAACATTATTGGAAGTTATATTCATATTCATATTCATATGTAATAAGAGAGATATAAAGCAGTGAAAACTTCATTATATAATGCAATACTAGCAAAAAAAAAGAATTAAAATTAGAATTTGAGAGGAAAGTATAAAATTATATTATATAATGATTAGCGAAAAAGGGAATTAAAATTAGAATTTGAGGAAAAAGTACAAAATTATATTTTTGCCACATTCCTTCATTCACCAGGTGAAAATAAAATAAGCAAGACATTGTCGGGTCGTTTATACATATGATTATCGTGTAGCAATCGTGTGTGCAATTTGGTGACGTCGTTTAATTGTTTAATAAGGCTAAGCGAGCGGTTCGTTCCAAGCCATTTCGCCACTGTGTATTCCTGCTTGTAATTATTCTGGCATTGACTTGCCACGGGTAACCAGAGCACGTGTCAAGGGCGCCGATCGATTAGGGTTCCACGCGTTGTTGTTCAAGATTCTCTCGCTTCTTTAGATTCGCAACCTGTCACTGATCCAATCGGAACATGTTCAGAAAAATTTACGAGTCGCAAATGGCAATAAATCAGCGGTTCATAAAAAGCGCCTTTTATCGATGATGTTATATGTTTCAGTTCACTTGAATTTAATGAATGATTCGATTCACACCGATTCATTTTAACAATAGAAGTTTTAAGTAAAGTGATACAAAATTTAAATAAAATTCGCAATTAATATAAGGATTGTAATAAATAGTAAAATTATCTTTTATTGTTATAGAGATTATATTTTTATATTTTTAGTTTTAAATAAAATTTAAACAGTATTTTTAATAAAATTTAAATATTACACTATCCAATGTAAGATATTAAAAAACAAAATTAATAGGATGCAAATTATTCTAAAAAAAGAGAAAAATTTGATTCTCCGAGATGTAAAATTGTACTGGCAATACAGTCAACTCTCACTGTCGGAAATCTACGCTATCGCGGAGACTCGGTGAAAGTAAAGTAGATTATACTCCGTTTTTCCCCCTCCGCGTACTACTGTATTGTTCACAATGCAGTTTTGCAATAACAACAACAGTTGCAACAGCTGACGGTCAATTGGTGAAACTTTCTTTCTGGCTATCACGTATTGTACTATGAATCTAAATTAACAACGAATTTATAATAAAACCTCTTAAGTGTAAGCTTAATTCCAATCTCCAATTATGATCACCTAGATAAAAATTTATTAAGATATCATCAAAATTATCCAAACGTCAATAATAAAATTAAAGTATTTAATCTTGATATGAATAAACAAATATGTATCCAAAATAAACAAAAGTATATAATTAAATAAATTTAAATATAACCTATATATCCAAAATATATAATTATCTAAAAATAATATTATGTACGACATCGTCTATTTCAGTTACAAATTTATAGATTGAAATCTTTATGTAAAACATGTTTTTAAAAATCCTAGATCCTTCGTATTCGAGTTTTTGCAAAGATTAGGTCGTGACTGTTGCCAAGAATGGTGATCGTAAACTTGCCAGTTGTTAGCTGTCCATACTTTTTGGAAAACTGTGCGTCGAACGCGCGAGTCTAAACGAGACAATCGTGTTCGTAAAACATGATGTGTCCGCGCGTTATTTTTTTTTTCACCTCTTTCGGCCGCCCCCCGTCACAGGGGATACCAAAAATATCGCGAAAACACCCGCGCACCCAAAGCTCGAACAATGAGAAAGCCAGCGTTTATACTCCTCGCCTTATTATTATGGCCCGATCGACCGTAGAAGCGTACTCTGAAGGGTACACGTGGGCGAGGACCAGCGAAAATGTGCGCGGCTGAGAGGGCGCTGGAATAGTGATGGGATCGATTGAAGAAAGGACCCGATTTGAACATTTACCTCTGGACTGAACACACTTTTTTGATAAAAAGATCCCTGAGGAGACCTACAATCGCCTTAGCTCTCGATTTGAAAAGTTTAAGATATTTCCGAAGCTGTCTTATACGTTTTCTTATCTTGCGACAAATCGCTACAATCAAGACAATTCGCGATGAGCTTGATCCCGTCACGCGGTGCGTACACGGGCGGTCGGACGTGTCTACGTGCAAATGTCAATGACGTCTAAAAATAGCGGTCGAGTCGGACCAAGAAACGTCTCTGTCCCGATATACTGGAACGACTAACGTTTAACGGCCAAAGATCCTAGAATCCGAGGACACGAAGGTATAAGGATCTCCGAGGGGTCTCCTGTATTTGATTGAAGAGATTAAAGCGGATCCGAATACGAAATGGAATATAAATCACAGAATTGAATCAAACGGCTGAGAATTAATAATTACGCAATAGATTAGGAAAGATTACGTTTGCCGCGGAGGAAATGAGTCTTGATTCTTGAAGGTGCATACATGATATTAGCGCATTCTTGCGGCTAGCCTTGAAGAATCGCCGTCAGAAATCAATGCGAGTCGTATTGTTCGTTTAAACAAACGCGTCACGCGGCCTTGGATCCGCCTTGGTTCTCTGAATTATTGGGGCAACAAATGTCGAACGATCGATTTTAATTGGCTGAATAATGCGATAACGCAATCTCGTTTCCACAAGACGAAACTTTGCCGATTTTCGATTTTGCTTTTGCCAATTTAATTAGCCTAATGACCATATACGCAAAATATGCTCTAATAGCTCCATTTCTCCAAATCGTTTTCAAAACGCACAGCACGTAGAAACTTTTAACGAAAATTGAGAGAAAATACATCTAGTCTCTGGTAGGTTCCATTCGATCTTCTATTTTACATGAGAAGGTAGAGAAAATAAAGTACAAAAGATATAGTTGCGAAGTTGGGTCACAGTCTACCGTACGTCATTTATAGTCATACTATTCCACGCGCATAGCGCGTTGATTGAAATGTTAATTTCGTTGTATACTAAGACGTCTGATAAGCTACGAGTAGCTGCATAGCAAGTGTAAACACGTAGCTAAAAGTCAAATGCTTGTTTGCGAAGCAACCTTGATCCCTCTAGCTTTATATTAGCTTTCCAAAGTATTCACATAATGTATGAAAAAACACAAAGTTTGGTATTATCCATTATATTGCTGCAATGTGTTGCAAAATCATCCGTGTGAATAGATTCTATGGGGATTATTATTATTAAAAAAGATCTCTCCTTTTTGCAAAGCAAAGGGTCTCTTATAATATAATAATATATCTGTCGGTCTTGTTATATTTACGATATTTTACTTTGTTTTCTTTTCGGTAATTAAAATTATAGCTAGATGGATCAGGAATCATCCAGACAAGAGTTAGTCATCGACGGAAGTGAAGGGGCCAAAACGCGATGACCCTGAAAATATGTGTGTATGTATGTGTAACGAGTTTCAGAATTTTTAGAATACTCCACGCTGCTCTATCCGCGAGACGCTCCAGAGTCTACTTTCGTAGCGGATTTTACAGTAGACGTCTACTTAAAAATGGTTTTCTGACAAATAAATCAATAAAAATAAATCTCCTTCGAGGTAAACTAGCACTTTTTACAGTTAATAGTTACGCCATCAATGAGAAAACATTAAAAAAAAAATTATGCACTTTGTTTCCTATTTCTTTATAAAACGTTATACGTGTTGCAACAGACATGTTAAATTTTGAAGAAGTGGTCTCGCGACTATCGTAAATTATTGAGTTCGTCTTATGCGTCGGCATTGTTGCCCCAGCCTATTTGATTCGCAAACGAAACGGCCTCTTTACCCGGGTTATGTCGCCGTAGCTTTTGTGTGTCAAGGATGCAAAGTTTTAGTGAGAATAATGTCGGCTTGTCCCTTCGTGTCCCGAAATGCCCCAAATGACGAATTCGGCCAACTAGCTAAATTCATAAATGTAAAATATTAATTTCGTAGAACTATAAACTGAAACGAACATATATTCTTATACGATATTAAAATCTTATATACTACATTAAAAGCCAGAGTTTTTATTTTATTTAATTGTTGATAAATAATGTTTAACATTATGACAATTTTTATTAAAGCATAAACTGTTTTATAAAATTTTACATCCTTAAATTTAACGCTTTTTAATTGGCAGATTCTACCTTTAAGCAACGTATTTATTTGCGCTATATTGCTGCATCCATATTATGCCAAACATGCAACGTCGCTATAGTTGCGATATAGATATAATAGTTGTAGCAAACTTTACAAGGTTTCGGATCCTTGACTCTTCAACCACAGACATTACTGTCATTGTGACCTCAAGCGATAACCCATTTGTTATGAATTCGAACTTGCGTAGAGAAACCTTGCATATAGGAAAGTCCCTCCGTTCGTGAACTAGATCGAATTTAGCATTTTAACGCGCGACGAACTAGTCTTACGTTACTTTAGTCTAATGTAGGCTGCTGTGAAAAGATGCGGCACAGCGGCACTTTTGCCAAGAACGAATTCTCTCTACACGAAAGTTTTCCATCTCGTCCGACGTGACATTATTACTCTTAATTACATTAGAAATCGTAAAAGTTAAGAATTTGCGGCGCATCTAGAGCGATGAATTATTTAAAATTGATTAGTTCGCAAAATATAGTCGCGAAGCCATTATCGGCACTAACACACATCTTTCCAAGATTTTACGATTTATTTTTACCATCCACAAACAAAATTATTTTTATCAGTCTACAATGTTTATAAATTCATTTTTTTAATTGTGTGCCTTATGATATAACGAGTGACTTAGCATTGATTGTATATTACGAATGATTATGTTCTAGCAAAGTGATTTCTCAATAGTATAATGGTCTTTTACGGTAACACCTATTTGCAGTAAATTGCATTGTCCGGTGATCTATCGTGCGATGACGTGAGATGGAATCGATAAGTCGGCACTCGATTTGCATCAACTGACGTCAAGTGACCGCGAATGTGCGAGCGAGGTCGTTCGACAAACAAACCCGATGATATCTCACTAGACTCGGCTCGATCGTGCCGGTGTTATTGGAAGAAACAGATTGACAATTCTCGTGGTGTAAGAATTACGATACGAGTTACTTCACAGTTTACTTTAAATCGAATTAAACTTTTTAATAACGTGTCGAATTTGTAATTTACAGCGTGCACGGGTAGCAGGTATATTTATTGTATAGTCAAGTATCGCGCGCGTGGCAAAGTCCAGCTGATTAAAGCGGCGAGCTTGAAATTTAGCGCGGAGTAACCAAGGACTCATCTAAGGTCGCATTTATAACGAATGTCCGTGATCGAATGATCGTCAGGCCGGAAGTAATTAACGCGTGTTCCTAATAATGGGTGTTGTCGTATCACGCTACGTACGATGCGTATTAGACGAGATCAGACAAAAGTAAATTGAAATTAATCTAACTGATGCTGGGAGTAATAATAATGACAAAAACAATATCTTTTCTGTATATAACGCAAGTAATATTGAAACAAATTTCTTCTAAATATTTATTCAATAATGTATTTTATATAGACATATTATTTTTTATTTATGACTATAAGAAAAAGGGAGGGAAGAAGGAAATAAATCTTGTATAAAATTTTTTTTACAAATTGTTCACAATATAACACATTAATGGTGCAAAAAATAATATGAATTTATAGAGTTGAAGTTTATACATTCTCATAAATTCATTCATACATTCCACGAAATCGATATTTCCGCGGCGCGAAAAATGGCTTCTTCAATTCATCGCAACGAGATATTCCCTTTTGTCGGACTGAAAGGAAAAATTGGTGCGTGTTTGTCAGGCGGCGTGAGGTGAACCTTGTCTACGCAGAAGATGCGCGACGGGTGCGAATACGGAAGGAAAAAAAAAAAAGAGAAGCGAAACGGAATTATGCCGCGTCTCGCGTAACATTATGCAATCTTTCGACAGCGCCGCGGAGAGACGTTGTTTCCTCGTGCCAAGGTCGAGGGTGCGCATGCCCGTCGGTGTGAATCTTTCTGAGATCGTACATCGATTCTCGCACTTTTCTTACATTTCCGTCGAAACAGCGGTTTAAAATGTTTAAATCGTAATCGTCGGAATCACCGGCTCGATATAAGATTTATACTTATCGCCGTGATATTTTCAAGATTTCGAGGATTAGAGGGTCGACATTAAAAATCGACCTTGAAACGAGCCTCATCCTTCACATTCTGGCAGCTTAATTATATAGAATTTATATCTGTATTATCACGTATCATCGATAATGTGTTTGTGTGCCTTTATTATCGCATCATCGATAAAGAGTAACGCGTTCCAAGAAACATTGTAAACATCTTGAATTTAGAGGACTTTTCGTCTGTGGCTGAAAGCGGAGTTCGCTGCGCTGTAATTCGTAGCGTCGCAATATGCTACAAGCGCAGTTATAAGTGAAGTTATTGCGCGCGCGATTTACGTGGAGTATCCAAGGATCAAAGCTCAAAAGACGACAATGACGCGTGACACAGTTTTCAAGCGCGACCGAGCTGGACTGATCGTCGTAATTGATGCACGCGATGTGATCTAAACCGGGAATACGTGAGAACCAGTTCAGATCCAGTTCCCCCCTCGCTGCACTTGCACCGGCTGATAGTCGCATCGATCGGCCGCCAAGGCCGCGTCTTATTCGGGCAAGGCCAAGGTCGTTGGCTGGCATTGCCAGCCGAGGTGAGATTGCAATTTCTCGCGCGGGGTTGCGCCAGAATTGCAAAAACCTGCGTTCGGTAAACGTTTTACATAATTAACAAGTAAGATATAGGTTAAATAAAAAGGGATCGAAGGAGGTTCGTGTCGTCAACTTTCCGACAGGTACACTTTATTACGTTTTATTTATTCGAGAATCAATAGAAATCGAGAAAGTAATAGCTTCTTCTGCTTTCGTCAAGTGTCGATACATTTTTAATTAAACAAGGTAAACTTGACATTTCTTAGTCGATCGTATAATACTTCTCTTATAATTACATTTACAAAAAATATTTTGAAAATATAATTTGCATCACGCGCGGGTTTTTTCCATACCGGACAGCAATCTTGTAAATAAATCATAATGATTCGTGTGACGAAATGTTGCGACATGCCACATTGACCTCTTCCACTAGGCGTGTTTCCGAAAGCTGGCCTTGCGATAAGACGAGTCAAGGATAAAAGCATGCGTGCCCTGTCTTTTATCAGCCGTTTCCGGGTCTATTCTAACCCAAACTCGACTTCGTCGCGCTGATATAAATTTCCGGTTTTACTGAACTGATAAATAATTAAAGACTTACGTTTTACGTCAGTCTTAAATACGCTTCTGCAAGTTACGTCAACAAAAAATAACTGAGATGCGATATAAAAATTAATAATCCAAACATTACGTAATGTATTTTCCACCTTGTTATTTCTGCGTGGCACTATGCTGATATTTTAAATTTGAATGACCAGGCGCACATTGTGGAAACGCGACGTAGAAACGTTTCTAAAACAATGTATAAAATTCTGTACCTCGCTCTTGGCAATAAGTCAATAATGTGTATACGTGTCTCTGTCCAATTCACTGTGAACTCTTATACCGAAATATTTTAGTCTAATTTCTCGTAATTTCTGTTGGCACTCTAATATAGCATGTGACCTTCTGCCACGTATCATGTAAATGTGAAATCTGTTCGCAGATAAGTTTTCAATATCTGGTAAACAGATCGCTTTTAAATATATTACGTAATTTCGTTTGTGCTTAACATTAAACATTATACATGTAAGTTTCAAACGAACTAGATTTGAAACGAACAATTAAAGATATAACGATAAAACTGCATTAAAATGCAATACTTTCAGAAATTGCAAGATTTAGGTCAGTGTTATTGCTTTACTAAATCGGTTTAGCCTTAAACATGCATAATAACAACGCTAATGGAAGACTCATCTGAGAAATTTCGAAAGGCTCGCAGCAGGCGAGCTTCATATATCGCTCCACCATCATTTAATATTAACGATGGCTAAAGGATCGGGACCACATATCTCATCCTTTGTTACGCTACCGTGTTGCGTGACCCTGAAAATCCACGAGACCGCGACGTAGGGTCAAACAACGTGCGCGTAGTCGCACACATTGGCGGTATATCATTCGCATTTAGTAGTGATATGCCTTCGATGGTAGTGGTGGTGGCGGCAAGAGGTAGCGATGATGACGATCGAGTGGGAGGAGGGGGTCACGACTAGTAGTCGATATATATCTATACAACGTGTCCGCTCCGGCCGCCCGTGACCATGTGGCCTTGTCCTTGTACGACGTCGCATCGAACAGCACTACGTGCCACCGACACTCGTCGGCTCTGCCTGTGGAACCTTCCTATAACGAGCGCGAGGAAAGGAGAGGAGAGGAGACGCGCGAGTAGAGCGTGTGCACACACACACACACACACACACACGATATACATACACGTGACAATAAAGTAACGATGAGTCGAAGCGCCGCGGCAAACGAATTTACACAAATGACTAATGCGGAAAAACTAATTTTTTTTACCGCTAATGTTTTTCCGATAAAGACCAGTGGAAAATCCTGTTGATGCTATTCTAGGGGATACGTATCACTCCGTCTGTTGAGAAATATAATCGTTCAGATTTGATCTTTAGTCTATGATTGTATTATAAATTCATCTGTAACGTCGCTTTGTTGATGCAGAGTTCACATGTTAATATCTCACATAGATACTTCGTCTAAAGTCTGATCTTATCCTCGGTAGGAGAATCTAATATACGTTATTTTTCATATTCTTTACAACATTTTAAATTTCTTTTTTTTTTTAAATAAAGTTCGTATTTGTCATCGTTTAAAGTTTTTTTTTTTTTTTTTAAACAAAAGAATTTTCTGCTCTGTCACAGCAATTACGTAAAAACTTATTCGCACGAGTGATTGATGTTATGCACTCTTGAATTACATCGAGTGCATTGCGCACCTCTAAAACGGATACCTATCCAAGCAGAAGTCGGAATTTTCGTTTGATTGCGTTTCGAGCACGAGGAAGGTTATCTTGTCGTGTGCTCATCGTTATCAAGACCGATAATGTGCTGAGTCAGCGAGATGAGTTCAAGTACAGATTCGAGTATGTGATCTTCATCTCGAGCGACGCGATTGACATTTCTGTAATGGCGACTAAATGCCAGAGGTCCTTTATTTTGGTCCAGCGAATTAGTTTCTTTTTACAACTCTGTACATTTACCATTTAATTATTTCTGGATCAACTTTTTACTGAAAGATTCAAATGCCTAGCGTCGATTGCACCATATTACCTTTTAATAGTTTTATAAATATAATTATGAGAAAAGATTACAAGAGATTTAGATAACAAATAAAACAAAACTATACACGGAAAAAACATTAATTTCAAATCAACAATAATATTCTCTAATATATAAGCAAAAATATAAAATCTTCTTTAAAAATTTTGATAATCTTAAACAAACAATAACTTGCTCACATAAAGAAATTTCGTTTCTGTTTAAGATTATTAAAATCTTTAAAGAAGATTTTATATTTTTGCTTGTAGATGAGAATATTATTGTTGATTTGAAATTAATGTTTTTTTCTGTGCAGAATTAATTTTTAATTGACCTTTTTATTTCATTTAATCATCAGATAAAATGCCTACTATCTATTTTCAGAAAATATATTATATCGTGTATTATGATATATCTAAAATTGCGAAATATTTGAATAATCTATTATTTTCCATGGACATTACGAAGTAGTTTTAGAATTCAAAAAGTATAATGGAAATGAGAGAGAAGCGGAAGACCGATACCAGTTCTTAAATAAACTTCGTACAGTGCTTGCATAATGCTGTTTGCGACGAAACTTTGCCAAACAAGGTTTGCAATAATAATGAAACCGAATGTTCATCCTCCAATTGTTCCACTTCTGATATCATTACCTATTGTATCACTTTCAGTTTTTAGCTTTGCTACTTTATTTCTGTTATGAATCTTGAAGGACTTATTCCAGGTCTTAAGTGAATTTTCTGTTCTGTTCTGCCTTCTACCTCATTCCGCTCTCGTCTCCGTAACTCAAAACTCGTAACTCGCTCCCTCGAAATCGCTCCTTCGATTTTTTATTTAAAATGTTCTTTCCTCCGTGTAGCGCCGTGTAGCGTACAGCGATATTATGTCAGCATTATGTATAGATAGCACCCGGCTGATGTTCGATCTTTTTGACCAGAAATCACGTCGAAGGCCGAGCGGCCGAATACGACGTATGCTTTAAAACAGTCCAACGCCTTTGGTCTATGTCCTTGCGACAGTTTTAGTTTTCGGAGAGTTCGACTCACTGTTGCGAGGGAGGTATGGTTACGTGTTGCGGCTAGTTTACATTAGTAAGTCTTACATATAGCTATTATAAGGTTACCCTCTACAAGTTAGCTTTCGCGTGTGATCATACATGGTCGTTCAAAATTAGAGACACATCAAGTAGGAAGCAAATTGCGAGACAAACTGGGCGGCGAGAAAGCTCAATAGAAACTGCTTCTATTTTCGGGCGTACTTGCTTTCTGCAACGTCAGACCGATAATTTGAGTAACGAATAACTTGCAGAAGCGACTGACGACATTTTGTCGTGTCTACGATCTTTACTTTTTTGGAAACTTTCCTCTCTCTCTCTCTCTCTCTCTCTCAGTTCTACTCGATTGACGTTTAACAAGTATCATAGCAGGATTTGGCACATCTAAAAGGCTGCGAGCACCGACGTACTTCGGAATTCTGGTTGACAGTTTGTTCTTGTTGACAACCTCACGGAGGTGGTGGAAGTGGCGGCGGCGGTGGCGGCGGCGGCGGCGGCGGCGGCGGCGACGGCGTCACAAGGACGACGGCGCACACATCAATGTTGTATCGTCACGCATATGCGCAGCATGTTGCTACGTGCACGCGTATATATCTCCGCCTCGCGGATTTGTCGCAATGTCTCGTGTCGTTTGGGAGGCAGAGCCGGAGCGAACGCGGCGAGACGTGGCGAGGCAAGGAGCGGAGCAGAGCGACGCGACGCGACCTTGTCCTTGAGCATAATCTTTCCTCGTTATCGGACGACGTCGAGGTTGCGGTCGCATCGGGCCGACTGCGAACGATTAGTGCAGCTCCCGACCGTGCGTCAGCTTTCCTTTTATATTTGTGAATAATAATGCGCCCGGTATCGCCAATATATCGAGAGTATGAACTGCCGCGTACGATGATATATATATACACATATAGCGCGTTAATCTTGGAAAAAGAAGCTCGGAGGAAGCTCCATTGTTTGCAATTTGCATTTTGTTGGACGTACGTTGGTCTGAAATTGCTCTGT
>VBVR01000662.1:0-43882 GCA_011638315.1 Tetramorium parvispinum | reverse complement strand
TAATGACAAATGAGTATAACAAGCATTATAATTGCATATATAACTGCAGTATAAAAATTAAAGATGTGTTTTATTAGAATTGATACTCTAGAAACAATGTGCTATTCAAATTTTTTAAGTACATTTTATCATATTTGTGTATAAAATATTTTAATTTATAATGCACGTGTAAATTTATTAGATCGAGTACAAAGGGATCAATTTCGATTAAAATGCAAATTGGTTTTATTAAATATATATAACATAACGAATTCGCGCATGTATATTATATTAAAAAAAAAAGTTCTACAATTTTTTCATTATCAATATACTTCAAATTACTAGAAGATTACCAGTAATATTGGAATCATACGAAAATTGGGTTGCACGTTCCTCGTGTATCTTTATGATCGAAAAATATGCGTAGGTTTGACGATACATATTATAAAAGCTTTACGAGCAACGATATATAATGTCTTCTGTTTGCCACTGTAAAGCTAGCTTATTTTATATTCATGAATGAAACTAAACTCACGTTTGTGGTTACGGTTGGAAGCTATCGTCATATTTCGATCCGAGCGAGAATACGCGATAATAACATCGTAACCTTTCAGGATATTATGACCTATCACGTAAAAATCACGAGTTGCAACTCTGCACGATGTTCTTCAATTTGAAATAGCCGCCTCATTCTTGATAAATTAAATCTATATGATCAATAAGTTTAACTGGCATATGCCGAAAAATCGCGAAATTGTAAATAAAATTTTCATAGGAAATATATAAAACTTTCCAAAACTGAATTTAGAAAATACTATATTAGAAATTTATAAATCATAAGGCTAAATTATTTAGCAAAAAAAATAACATGTGAATAAATGATATTGAATATTATTGTATAATTTGTTAAGCATTATAATAAATGCAATGATTAAATTGTTAGAACTATATATTATTTTCAAATAATATTAATATTTTGTATAAAAATACAAAAGAGAAAGGTTTAAACCTTCTATCATAACGTAACGATATCTTTTTACGAATCAATTAAGAAACATGACAAAGATTTTATTTCATATGCACAAAATGCTTTTATCGATATTTATAATTATCAAAGATTGCTTGTGTGTGTATACATACACGGTAAGAATGTTAGAGCTATTTCTCAACTTATCTTGTCTAATAGTAAAATAAGCATTACTTTTATTCTAACTAATTTCTTATATTCTACAGCCGCGTGTGCACGACAGACCATGGTACCTCCCACTTCCACAGCCATGAATCATCTGTTAGTGGGTAAAAATGCCCTTGTAAGTGGAAAGAATCGACCACTGAGTTTGCCATCTGCTACTGCCACATCGAAATTACGGCCGGCAGCCCTTCATAGCCCAAAAAATCGCAGAGATAGACAAGGTGTTACGCTTCACTGGAAAGACGCGAAAAGGCCGAAGCAAAGAGCCGGTGACGCTGGTGGTAAGTGCATTTAATCATCAGAAAAAATAATTCTATAAAAAACGTCCTTTACAAATATACATTCAAAAATATGAAGATATTTAAAAATATTTCTGCTATGAGAATGATGTAAGTCATATAAGGAATATGCAAGCTATTTCTTGAATATGTACAAAAGGCATTTAAAATATGAAATATGTAAAATACAATACAGATAGTATGCATATGTAAATAACAATAAATGTATAAATAATGATTAAAACATAATTTTTTCGAAATATATTTTTATAATATATATTATGGAAAAATTATATTTTAATCATTATTATACATACATACATATACACACGCATAGTATATGCACAATTATTCTTAAAAATGCAATGCACTGTCAGTAATAAAAATGTATCTTTAGTAATTTAATTTGATTTTTTTTACGTACTATTTTTATATAAATGGTCCTTACAAAAATTTACGAAAATAAAAACAAAATTGCACATATTACAAAATCAATATTGAAAACGATGAATGTATGGTATCGTATTGACCTGCTCAGGGCAAGCGTACCAACAGAGAATAACATGGACCTTCCATCGGATGGTAAGATTCACGGGGTATGGTAACGCTTATCAATTGCTAAACCTCCAATGCTCCAGAATAGATACAAAGAACCACCTGCTTCACGTTCGATATCAGCAAGTACGAGTATTGACGCAGGTGTGGCAGATAGGGTCAACATCCGGTTTTGTACCTTCTCGAGCCAAGTCGTCATTCTATCGCGCGCGCGAATACTTTCCCTCCGCGATTCAAGACTAATACATAAGTTATGATAGATATATATTATATTTTTAGAATTGTATCTATTTATCGACTAACGATTATCATCTGTGATACCAACTGTTATCTTCGTCTCTCAGATTA
This sequence comes from Tetramorium parvispinum, assembly GCA_011638315.1. NCBI lineage: Eukaryota > Metazoa > Arthropoda > Insecta > Hymenoptera > Formicidae > Tetramorium > Tetramorium parvispinum. The sequence goes on along the minus strand of VBVR01000662.1, from coordinate 41,530 downwards.
ATAGTAGTTTTAGAACTGTGTAGTCAATTTATTGATATTTTCTATTTTATGTTACAGATGCCGACGCCTTTAGTACAGCATTTTTACAATCACCTCCAGAAACATCTTCTGTAACGTCACCCAGCCGGGGCACCGCTGACAGTGACAGTGATAGTACGTCGACGGAGCTGTGTGACGAGCCGGATCGTCTGAGCGACGTCGATAGCGAGGAACTTACGTCAGCGTCCGACTCTTACGTCATGGATGATGAAAAGCATGCTTACGAGGGTTCGTCGACCTCGAGTACACCTGCGCGCTCGTATATTAAAAGCGAACCGACGAAGATGGTCGAAGGGTCGCAGACGGATACACTTTTCAGAATTGAACGTGATGATAAGTCCCCGTCCCTGTCCGAAATCTCGATCGCCAAGATCACCGATCAAATACGGAGACTCTCGGCAGAAGATGACAATAATACGACAGTCCCTCAAGCACCGATCGCGCGCGACAATGACGAGTTGTCGGTGAGTGATTATTCAATCGAGAGATCGCAGACGAAGGAAACGGAATCGAAGCTGCAGGATTCGTCGAGTGAAGACGCGCCAAGATCGTCGAAGAACAGTTACGATTATTTAAACCTTAAATCTAATCTCGAGAAAACGGATGATATCCTGATACATAGAACGGATCGACTGAAAGATATAGAAGAGAAAAAAGAAATCATTCGGGCTAGCAGTAAAGATAGTTCAGGCCTTAAAACGGATTTAATGGAGACCACCACGAATACATTACGGAATAGTCCCAGGGAAGAAACAAATGTCTCTTTGAATAAGAATTACGATAAATTTCTCACGCTTTTAGACACGAATCTTTCGGAAGACAAGCCCTTTGAATCCTCCTTAAGATTTTCCAGCAAGGTTTATTTGGATTCGAAAAGCGATAATGATTCAAACGACACGAATTTTGTTAATAACACAGCTCTGGATGCCGCGACAGAATCGCGATCTTTTTATTCCAAGAGATACATTGTAGGCCACCTTCCAATTTCTCCGGTAACAATGGATGACAAATTGACGAAGTTGTCGCACGAAATACACAACGTCTCGATAAATCCAGAAAATCTGACGAGTCCCGAAGAAGTTTTAAAGAAAGACGCTTTTAGCGATAAACAACTCATGGTACAAACGAAGTATTCCAATTTGAAGAAAAGCCCGAAATCTCCGGAAAGCACGAAGTCATTCAGCTCTGGAGAGACGATGGGTCCCGATTCGAAACCTTCCAGTCTGACAGTGAGTCCGAGAACACCAGTCAAATCGGACTCCCGTGACTTCACAATGGACAAATCGGCTTGCTCATCCATCAGCTCGGATTCTAAAACTCTCGTTCTCCATTCTGTGGGTTCGGATACCGCGCTCGACGATTCGAGGCCGATTACGAAAAAAATGTCGTACGAAAAATCAAGCCCGTCGACTCCGATCAGCACGGACTCTTTGAGAAACAAGTCCGATACGAGTCCGAAATTGGTGATTAGCAGTTCTAGTGATTCGTGCAGCCCGTGCAAAGCTAAGTCTTCCGAAAGATCTTTCAGTTCTGACCTGCAGTCGCCTGTAAGTGCCAATTCCATAAGATATACTTCAAACTATGGAAAGCGAGATCCAGACGTGTCGGATTCGCCGATCGACTTGAGCACTGCAACCTCGCCATTTTATCCTATCGCAAATCCTAATCAGAAGACACCTTCGCCGTACGGTGTAGGCAAACGAAGAAGCAGTATAGACAGCACTGAAACGTCACCCGATCCGAAATCGATCAGCTCGAAGGAGTCGACCAAGTACTTGGGGTATCAGACGAAACTAGATTGCTCAACAAAGTCAGTCGAGAGTAAGGAAAACGAGGGAATCTCCGAGAGAAGTGATTTGTACGTTAGATCGCAATTCACGTTGAATACAGAATTGAAAACGAGTTACACACAGAAGAGCAAAGCTGATTTGAACTCTTACGAATCGATCGGTGGCGAGTTCTATCGGAAGAGCGGAGATTTCGCTGATGACAATGCGGACGATCCGCTCTCTGAAAAGGATGTGGTGCCTCAATTGCCGCATGAGAAGCTCGACAAGCACTATCTGAATTACAATTACAGACGTAGAGATCGATCGAGATTGACTGAGAGGAGCTCTAGTAGTCTGGAAAAGAGGTGTACCGATTTCAAATCCTCGGCCTCGACAGATGAATTCAGTTCGACGATGGCGAAGAAGAGATGCAGCGATATTCTCGAGGATATGAAGCATCTGGAAGCGAAGGCTCTTAGTGACGGATCGCCCGAAACTAATATGTTGACGAAGAAATCGAGCGACATCTGGGAGGATATGAAAAATTTAGAGGCGAGACGACAAGATACTTTTAGCGATTCGGCAAGCGGCTTCTCGAAGAGGCGATTAGAAATTCCAGATATAAATATAACAAGTGAGAGTAGGAAAGCTTATGTGGTGTATCCTAAAATTAACATCGACGGGAACAGCGACAGTATATTGAAGAGCATAGCTTGCAATAAAAGTAATATCGATACAGATGATGGCAGAGAATCGAAAGTAGGTGTGTGGACAAAGGTAAAACCGCGGAAGAAGAGCGACAACGGACGCAGAAATAGCGACCGGGCGTTAAAAATTATTCAAGAAAATTCGGCCATATTGCACAAGATTCTAGCTTGCCAGGCGAAGAAACGTCTGCCGGATCTGGAAGAAATATCCAAGGAGATCACCATTAGTCCGATAAACGAAGAAATATCTAAAATATTCAGTCCAATTCTCGAAAAAATGGGTCTAAATGAGCACGAAATAAACGAGGAGTTGGCACGAATAAATTTTAAGGACTTTGATAATATGAGTGCGACCAGCGTGTCAGAATTTGACGCAAAGATCAACGAAGAGTTAACAAAACTATCTATAATTGACGATACGGAACAAATTGATCATTTAGATGTAGACGAGATCATATCGAATGATTACTTGGACACTCGAGAGGCGCTCATAGATCATAAGATAAACGAGGAACTTTCTAAATTGCTGGCAAACTATGAAGAGGAATCGCCACCGAGTATGAGGAACTTAGAGAAAAACTCGTCGAGCCAAAACATAAGCGAGACAGAGGGTCTTGATCTTACCAGCATTTCAACGAATGTATTTTCCTACAAATCCTCCAATGATTCGATTGAGATCAGAAACGACTTGGAATCAGCGCACGAAGCTGTAATTCAGCATGAAAAGTTTCCGTTCGCGACGTTGAAATACGAGCAGACCATGTCGCCCAAGAGCGACATAGACATCTACAAGGAACTGGAGAAGCTCGACAAGATCTCGTCCGTACAAATGCTATCAAACACACGTCTGGAAATGCCACCGAAGCGATTGTCCCCCATTACATACATTTCCGATACTTCCACTTATCCGGAAGTACCCACTGCAACAAGATACGTGACGAGCCAATTCGACACTGCGCCGTTGAAGAGTACCTACGAATCTTACAAAAGCTACGACATCCCGGATAGGCTATCTCCACGGAATAGTCCTTACACTGTTTATGATAAACCAAGCGATCTCACGTTCGAGTATACGGATCCTAAGTCAAGGATCTCTATCGATCCTTACGACCTGCATTTGAAAAGTCCGATATTATCGAAGGAATCCTTGGAGTTTCGCGTGAAATACGACGAGGAGTTGCCAAAGCCGATCGGCGGTAAATGCGCGACCGGCCAGGATAGCAGATCGACGGTTTCCTTAAATACGGGAAGTTCTTACTACGGCAAGAGTAACAACGAAGCAGTTACGCCGACAAAATATATCAGTAATGAAGAAAAATGTCTGGATATCGAGGACTACTGTAGCGATGTAGATCATCTACAACATAGGTATAGTACTTTGTCTTCGAAAGACTATTCTCACGTCAGAAGCACGGATTATGACAAGCCCTTAAGTACATTATCGCACGTAATGATGGAATCCGAAACAGATATCGGTTCGTACTTACCGATGAGGCATCGTGACTATAATGTGCTATCACCTAGTCGTCAATTCAGAGATGAATACTTATCTTCTAGCCCAAATCATTACACTCCGAAACTCTCCCCAAATCTGACGGAAGAAACGAGAAGGTCTGCCGTCTCACATCCAGAATCTCCGAGCAAAATAAATATCGATAAGTATGGAGATTTGTCTAATGCAGGATCAAATTGTTACAAGAAATCGACGCTGAGTCTCGGTAATATGGAAAACAAAGACGACGAAAATATTGACACCATTCCGAGTCCGAAGACACACTTCAGTCCTTTCCCTGTTAGAAATAATATTAGGAAACCCAAAGAACTGACGCTGAAATTGGGTCTGTATTCGCCGAAGAACTCTGACTTCGGCCAAATGAAAAAATCATAGTGCTCAGTAAATTGTCAAAGCGACGAAGCTTTTAATCTACACGGAAATTCGCACACGAGCTGGTTCACTGTTGCAAAAAGAGATATCTATGTTCGCTAGTCAGTCGTTTCGATAGATTCTTATACTTTACGAAACAAAGCATACCAAATGCATTTCCAAAAGTCTCGTATTATCAATTTTCAGAATTTAACAAAGTGGGCCTAAATTGTCGCCTAAGCATTCTTAAATTGTTATGTGCTCGACACTATTAAACAAATTATACAATATATATATAATAAGCTTATTAAATAATAAACGTGGATTTAGCTTTAAGGTAATAATTATATAAAAGTCGTGTAAGTTTTTCAATGCTCGGCCAGATAAACTATGAATAAATTCTTCTTTAAATGGCACGCAAATTTGTTTTGATGGAGAAATAACATAAAAATGAATACACAGGCCGTGTTATATCGTAATCGCGATAAGCGCGAAATAATATCTCCATGAACGCAATTAAATTTGGGAATATTGCTGAAATAATACGTCGTGCGTTATTGACGCGATTACGAAATAGCAAATCCGGGCAAAGCAGATTAATGATAAATCCAATCCCCATATTCAGCCGCACGTTTCTCGCTTCCTGTCCTTTATTCCATCATTAAAAGATAATGTGCACTTCACAGTTATTCAAATACTCGTATTTATACAGGCTCGTTGTTTAAAAAAGAATAACGTTGGAGGAACACTATATTATTTGGAATGATCGCATATTGCAATTGCTAAAATTACACAATGAAATGCCTTTGATTCCCTCCAATTTAAACTATGCCAAAATTTCCTACAAGATGACTTCCAAACCGATCACTATATTCAATTTAGATTAATATATAACTAAAAGAATTTTATGAAATATCCTTTTCGCATCTTTTTAATTATTCCATACTACTGGTAGTTCTTATTGCGAGGCAATACATTTGATGAACAATTACCCGTGGTATGACAAAATTCTTTCAAACAAAAAAACAAGATAAACAAGACATGACGTAAATTTATAGATTATTTAAATGAAATTTAATTTATTCGTATGTTTGAAAAATTTAACCATGGACCCATGTAACTCTAAGCGAATGATGCACTACAAATTAGATATAAACAAAAATTGTATATAATTTCAAATATCGACTATATGTTACAAGTAACTTCAAAGTCCTGCAGAATCTTTTTATATAAAATAAAAGTAGTATTTTTAGATGTTTCTAATAAGATATATTCATAATGTCGCAGTATTGAAAATCCCAGTTCGCTTGGTCAGGCTGTATCCCAAGCCTGTATCTTAAGTCTTAAGTAAATAGATAAGAACCTGTTATATTTTAAATCCTTGCTCACAAATGGCTTCAACTCGATATAAACGAAGTGAATCGCGTTAAAAGATTCACACGGAATAGTTTTCTGTTTTATTGCAACGACTCGGATGTTTCTTAACAAAATATTAATTAATCCGACTTATAGCCTACTTGATCATAAAAAGGATACGTCTATAACTTATAATATGCAAAGAGATCATTGTATTTTATTCCTTGTTATCGCACAATTTTCGCATTCACGCACTAAAAATCCAACGCATCTTATGATTAGCCTGTTAGAATATTTCCCCAATCATCTGTGATAGTATAGAGAACGATAACATGATCTTAACATAAAAGATTATGATTTAATTATTAATTTAGTTACATTCTTCTATTAGTTTTAATTTTATTTCTAATTTTAAGATTTACTGAAAAGTTTGTGTATCTTTCAAATATTGCATTAGGAAATAAATATTAAAATTTTAATTAAAGTCACTAATGACGATTATATATTGTATGTGCATATTTATTCTCTGATTATTGTATCATCTAAAAATTCACATACATATACGATGTTTAAATATTAAATATATATTTTACTTGTTATCAATTTTTCTCAGAAATAATCATCTTAAAAAAAGCTTCTACAATCAACCTTCTCTCTTTCGTCCATTCCATTCAATCATATTTGTCAATTGCGATATAAAAAAAATGTAAGAAGATCTTGTAAAAACAGTTTTCGACAGGTACTATAAAATTTGTGGAAGTTCTTTTTAACATAACGTTATGCATTTTTTCTGGGACTATTTTATTTGATTTATTATTATAAATTATATACGGAATATATTTTTTCAATATACTACATTTGTACACTTGAATTAGAGTGTATGAAAAATATAGAGTATTAACTTTATTTCAGTTGACACATCATACGATTTGATCAGGAAATCCGAAAGTAGTTTCAGATGCCTGTGAAATATAGAAAGTATTCGCAAAGGTGCTGTACTTGGAGAGGGCAACGGCACGTTTAAATACAAAGCTAGCTTAAATAAGGGAATAGTATTAAATAATATCAAGTAAATTAATAAATAAAATCTCATCGTTAGCACGCAATTGTTAACATTACGAGTTGTCAGCATCGCGTTTCGCACTTTTCATCCTGCATGAAATTAAAATTAGGTTCACTTTGTTAAACATTTACCTGCGAATAAAACTGCTCGACAATATGTAATTTAATTCAGTTATAAAGTTATTTAAGCTTCTCGAACTTCTGGTATCGATACTTTTCGATATTTACTGGAATATGCGTTGCAATATATATTATATAAACGAATAGTCTTTTTCTACTGTATACGGATCAAGACATGGAGATTGATTGAAACTTGCGATAGATGAATACGCATATGCCTCGAGCAAGGTATTACGTAACACATCGATGAAACGCAAATCCTATGTAATGTTTGATGTGTTTAGAAAAAGAAAGAAATATATTTCAAGATAAAGGGCGTGTGTGAAGTTGTTACGTAATATTTTGAGAAAATTATTGTATATACGTGACAATGCGAGTCATGCCAGATATATAAGACTGTATATTTGAAATGCATAAAACGATAAGTCGTTATGGATAAAGAAACTGAATAAATATATTAAGAAAGTGATATTAATGATGTGTCTATTAATTTTCATTTAATAAGCTTCGAATCGAAGCTTAATTTGAGCTTCGATTAAAATATCCGATTTTCATAAAGTGTAAAAGAAAGCTTACATATTGAACTAATTAATGAACTCTTAATAATCAGATAATAAATAAATATTTATATCCAAAATATTTTGCTGCCTCCGTTATATTCATTTTAATATGCATAATTACGACTGTTAATTTATTGCTTCACTTTCGTAAAAAAACAATATCCTCATTAATAAACATTTTCATCTCGCGGATAATTTTACAATAATAGTTTTTCAATGTTTATTTTTAGATTATTATATTAATTTTAAGTATGTACTGTTATTTCAGCATGCAACGGACGTGCCACGTTAAAAATCAACTGCTTATGAAGCCCAAAGCAATCGCGCGTAATGATATATTCCATGTTTATGAGAAAAAAAAATATTTGCTCACACTTCCATGCAAGGGGAATGACGGTCCGATTACCATTCGCAAAACTGCTCGTTCTCTCCGTGACGGTTGCATACTCCTGCTCGAGTGGACATTTCATTTCGCTAACATGATTACACGCACTCGTGCGTCGAGGATTGCGGATTCATTTTAATTGGGATTACATTTCAATTAAAACCTCGTCCCCATTAGAAAGAGAGAAAGCCGCGTCGAATTTCAGAGGGGGGAGAGGGGAAAGGGAAAGAGGTTGGACGAAAGGGGAAAGGGGGACGAATAATTGATACGGGCAACGCGCGTTATCTGAACGCGAGAGCCGCCGCGGATAAAATATGCATGTTTGCCAATCAGGAGGTGTCCGGGGTTACATGTCCGCTGGCTCCCTTGGCAAACACGCGATTACGAAGGCTCCGGCGGGCTAAACGGGCAAGCAAACAACGAAACCTTTGACCCAGACCCGTCCAAATAATCGCCGAATTGGAAAGTACTCCGGTCCGCGATCCCGTTGGGCGATTGAACCGGACGATGCTCGCCGGTGCGGAACACCGGGGCTTCCACTAGCGGTACGTCGGGAGTAGTTGCCGCATAAATTAGTGCGTGAATTATGCAACACGGTCGTTTTATTAAAGGTTGATAAGCGTACTTTGTCGCCGCTCCCCCGACCGCGAAACGCCCCGAGCGCTCCGTTGGGACGTTTTACATTTTATTAGTACGAGAAAAGTTCGACGTTATGCACTATCATGTTTTACATGCGCTACTCATGCGGACCCTCGATATTTTCCCTGACTCTTTCCCGGTATTTCATTTGCAATTTGGTTGATTTTTCTCAGTTTTCCCGGCAATTTTTCCGACATTTCAGTGAATCTGTTATTCCCAGCGCAACACGTTAGCCAATTTGTCCATTCGACGATATTATCTAACTGCACGATTTATCCACTTGACAAACTGACAATTCGGCAATTTAGCCGTAGTCAAATTTATGACGAGATTATTGACGAGATTATTGACGATCCTATCGGAAGGATTTTTATCGGAGCATTTTTAATATCGCACTGTGTTGCGTGTACAATATTTACAATATCTGAGTTTAAATATCTGATAATGTTTTTTTGGTATTTATATTACATAAAAGCATTACACAATAAATATCGATTTCCTATCTGAATGTTTGTATTTTTCACAAATTTCTATTTTCCCAACAACAATTTTACGTATATTTATTAAATAGCTCTCAATTATTTAAAAGAATTAAATTTCAAGTGTCTAAAAATCATTTCTGTAGCAAACGAAACGGAATCGGGTAGCATAATAAAAATCCGTTTATTCACAAAGAATTAATATACCAAAGATTTCCCATGGGCCACGGCTTTTGTTGGCTCTTGGGATTCGCAATATCGCCTTCACATAGCTCGGCATCGTCATATTTCGCCGAGCCACCTCACAATGACCAGCGATTCCCGAGATTAATGCGCAACGTATCATTAGATTTCGAGAGGCTTCCGTCGAGTCGGGCGAGGCCAAACCGCGTCGAATGGTAGGTAACTCTCGCAAGATGCATCCGCCGAGTGATGCATCTATTCGTAACTCGAGCGCGCATATAGATACGTACATACGTACGGTAATATGTACCTAACCCGTTATGGAAATGAGCTCGGGACGCGCGCGCGTCCCGACGACATCATCTGCATCGGTAATATGCACCCCGTAAACCCCCTGGTCCCCTGGCTTCCGACACGCTTCTTGTCACCGTATTATGGTGGTCGAACAGTGCATCTTCGGTGCCGCTAAATCCGGACCCAAGAATCCTATCGTGGAATCGGAATAGGGACGCGAGACGTTTCTTGTCGCGCAACTCTGTGACCGAGGATAACGAGGATTTCAGATCGCACCGTCGCTCCTGATTTAAGAGCCGGGCTACTAGTGTTTTCCTCCTCATGACATACGCGATGTAACGTAAAAGTTCCGCAGGATTTCAAACTCGGAACATTAATCTGTCGCGCCTTTTCACGAAAGGACAAAGAGAATTATCTATGTTAACTCAAAATTTTATAAATTACGTAACTATTTGAAAATAAGTACATGTCGTATAAGAATATTGAATACAATTGTGTAACTGTTGGTTTTTTCTTTTTGATTCTTCAATTCTGTGTCAGTTCTTGTGCAAAAGCGTTACAATTTATTTTAAAATGTTACTATTAAAATATAATATAAAAACAAATTGATAATAAAACTTAAATAGAATAGTTTTCAAGAGAAACTAGGTCGCAAAATTCTACAAATAAAAGTTCTGTTATCATGTCGTTTTTGGATTTCTCATTCGTCCGTTATTTTTCCGCTGATGTGTAAGAAACTGGCAAACTTCCTGCTTGCGATTCTTCAGCATTTCGTTGAATTCCGGCATCGCACGAAAATGTATATTCATTGTATTGGAGATTGTATTAATATACATTAGAATGCAGACGCATTAATCTCTGTTCTTTGTGCTATAAATTATAGCACCACACTCGGTAACACGTTGTTTCGCTATGCTGTTATTTCTTGGAAGATAATTACGTGATTACAATAACTATAATATTATTATCATTTAAGCCGTTAATTTTACATTATATAAAATGAAAAGAAAAGTCACCTTTTAACTTTTATACAAACAATAGCATAAATAACTTTTAATTAAGTTTATAATATAATTACTTTTAATTTTTCAAGTCATTAACGTATGCTGTGTGTGTTGCAGCTTTATTTCTTTTTCTTATATTTGAAATCTGACTAATATACCTACACACAAAAATGAAAAGGATGACATTTTTCGGAGAAAATTTTGGTTCAGAGAACGGAGAGCAAGGTGATCTACATTTTAATACAGTGGTACGCGATGGAAGGAATACTGATTCAAAGATAATGGAAAAGTGCAGACGCATACCAGTATATGAGTCATGCATTCGATCAAGTTTGCTGAACTAGTTTTCGAAAATTCTATGAAAAGCAGGAGCATCCAAGCTAATATATCGACTCCGCTACTTTACGATATGAAATATAAATCATATCTGGAACTGATTCTTTTACTTATGAAAAATGTAGGAACGTACTTCCCTAAAGTTCGACATTAGTTAATATACAAAAATTTTTCATATAAAATTATAATGAAAGAATATCTAGTGCCTTCTGTGATTGTAACTTCTATTAAAGAAAAAAAATTATCCAAGTCTGAAATTTTTAAATATAATTTCGTTGCCGAATAATTAGAGGATTGTCGAACATATTTGAAATGTGCGTTGCGCTAGTAACACTTGCGGTTGCTCTATATATTCACCATGACGAATCTCATGAAAACTGCATCGGATGTTGATACAAGTCAGAAACGATGCGGAAACGTGGCCGATGCCCGTAAGCAATCAATTGGTATTAACAGGATACGTATGCGAGTATGTGCGCGTTACATGGCCCGCTGACTAGAATTATGCAATCGAATAACACAGTAGTCCAACTATTATGTAACAGCGGAGCGACTAACTTCTGCACAATGGCAGAGTGACAATGCCAGAGACCGTTCCTGTTCCCATTCGCGTTCTAGCGCGACAACAGTCAAGTGACAAGAGTTCTCTAGAATTCTGCTACGATACTAATTATATCACGAATGAAACCACCCGAAATGACTTCTTATTTCGCACATTAATTCTTAAATGTATTATTTGTCTTCAATTATCCTTTATCTATGTATATATATTGATTTGTACTTATTTTTTTATATATTGGTATTACATTGTACGAGAGAGAGAAAATCATAAATAAAAATCATAGATTTAAAAAATAAAATTAGCTAGATTTTTAATAATCTAGCAACAATATTTCTTATTAATAACATTAATAAATTTTTAAAAAATTGCTCATTAAAGAAAAACATATTTATTTAATAAAAATTATATTTAATTCTCTATAATTCTTTCTTTCTACCAATTTCTCTGTACAATATTAGTAGTTCTTTTGAGAAAATCCATCACATGTGCTATGAATCTACATCTATGTTATCAATTTTTGTATACACATACGAGTCAAATGACCCATCAGTTAATTAGCGAATGAAAAGTTGACAGTAGTCAAGGAAATATTTGAAAGTTCCTTTTCATATATCAACCAATGAGTGCTTTATAGAACTAGTTTGATATTAAGCCTCTCATACCGCGTGTATTAGCATCATACTCAGAGGTTAACTTATCGAAAATTTCATTAAATCGCAATTCGCTGACGTTATTAATATTTGCTATTAATATTCATATTTGAATATTCAAATAATCACGATATTATTTATTATATTATTTAAAATATTATATCTACAAAAAATATGATAATCCTAGAACATCTCATATATGTATATGTATTTTGTATCTGATTCGCGCAAGTATATCAATGCGATTGTCATTAGAAAGCAAATTTAGACGCTTGATAGAATATTGTTCATTGCCCATAATAATAAATTACAAATAACACAATCTCTTTAAAAATTATTATACTTAGCTTATAATTTAGATTTCTTATATAAAATAAACCGAGATAAACAGCAACAGAGAGATACTAAAATTTTTGTTTAGAACAGAAATTGCTTATTAGTCATTAAATAACGAAACAGAGTTTAATTGAAATCCTGTTTAATAGTTTCACAATTTTCTCAAAATTGCTTTTATACCTATCTCATAGTATACATATAATATGGTCATTATTAATTTTGATATTGCATTTCTAGTTAGATGTACACATATGTATTATTTCTCATCTTTATTCCCAACACATAGAACGATACAGAAGAGTTTAAAGTTTTTTTTGGCAAAACCGTTAAAAACACCAATTTAAAAAAACATTAAATTTACAAATTTTAAATTTATATATACAAAATATGAATATTATACATATTATTATATATATAATGTACATTAAGTGTCTAATAAATATGCATGTATATTTTATATGGAATATACATGTAATTCATATATAAAGAAAAATAAAATAAAAAAATTGTTAAAATAGTTTCGAAAATCGATAATAAAATATATTAAACAAATCTAAAAAAATATACATTTAGCATTAGTAAATATTTTCAATTAAATTCATCTTAATTCTTTAATAGGCACTTTAATATTTCTTTTAAAGCAGTCATCATCGTAATATTTTAGTCAATCTTAACATGAAAGCCATTTTTTTAGAGATCAACTTAACCGTATCATCATACTTGATTGGATACTTCAGTTCATTTCCTATAGCGATACGTCGAACCCACAAATCGAGCCTACCTTAATGCCTACTTTTGCTTGCCAAGAGCACTGACTAATCGTGTACTTCTCCAAGAAATTCGGACATTCCGGCTTGTCTCCAAAATGCAGTCGCGCACCTGCCATCCTTGATGATACCTTACCTTACCGGTTGCCACACGACATACTCTCGTAATAATGCAAATTTTCGCTGCACGCGCATCGCCTTCGTAATGTCGATGAATTACACGACAAGCTGCGGCCAGTGAAGCTTCTCATAATCAGTAAACGGAGATTATTGCGTTTTTTCTTTATAGCAAATATATAACAAGTAACAAGTAATGCAATGTATCGTAGTGAAAAAGCGAAATAATGTAGATTTGTATTTGCACTAAGAAATTCAAAATAAAAACAGAATGTCCAATTGAAATGAATTATATCGAATAAGTATTTGATAAATATTATATAAATATTATATCAATCGTATTTTTTGTTGAAAATATTCATATGTAATATTGTAACTCGTGCATATCTTGTTAACTACAGATTTTTAAATATTGTTAAAGAATTAGTTGAGAGAAACAAAATATTCATTAAATTTTACAAGATTCGCTGACCACATTAATTGTACAATTACATTATTATAAAAATGGCATATAAAACTCGTATAAACTTTACTTGTTTATGTAATTTTACACATTTATTCAATACAACGAAATTTTATCATGAGAAAAAAATAAAAGTTTTTAAAATAATATAATTAAATAATTATCATTATAAATTATACGTTAACTCACACACACACACACACATATTCAATATATTAACATTGCACATAACAGTATTGCATAGAAAAAGATACAATTATAGTAGCATCGCAATGAAATCTAAATAAAATAATAAAAACTCTAAGAAAATTTAATAAGATAATCTTGACTGATAATCTTGTTTAATATATTCTTTTCTTAGAAATTTTAAAAGCACGACAAAACACGATAAATGTACATGTTACACCTAAATAAAATTTGAGTTTATACCTATAGATGAACAGTCGAATGGGTAAATGTATTTTATAATTTCACTCGCGCATCTCGCATAATCCAACATTGTAACGAGTAAAATTACATTTAGTTAAAAGTTAGTTCCCCCTGTTAATGAGCTTACTGTCTTTGGTGCCTGGGGGCTTACGGTATTTATCTGGTTTGTCTATGTTATAATGAACTTCCCATATAGGTATATCAGTAAAATACGCACCAGAGCGCTTGCTACGTGCTTGATAATGCCTGTTATGTACAACATGATCATGCGGTGTACCCTTGTGTTCATTAGCGAAACGTGGCAAGGAAAATTCATTTTTCGCGACGTAGTGTCCGCTTGTTGGTCGCTAAAATGAGTTTTTACACTGCACCAGCTTTGAGCTAGCAAATAACGAAAGCTATGCGTACTCTATGATACACGTGTTATGATAATATAATAACGACCAAGCTTCATCAAGTCTTGGGATTTATACAGTTACTATGCGAATGTATTATGCAGACTGTAGTCTTCATTTTCTCATGATAGAATTTGCTAGAATTGACAAATGTACGACTACATTTAAGAAATAAACTGAAATATCCGAATTTCTTTCAGAGGAAAAAGTCATTAATCATAAATTTTGGTGAATACAGATAGCAAGCTTGTACAGAAGTTAAATACATCACTATTGAAAATCGACTGAAGTGATCCATCAAACAATTATCTTTCTGAATCAAAATTTCACTTAAATTACACTTGAGTAACACAGTATTTTACTATTAAGTAGGGACATATTTATGCACATTTTTAATATAAATGTTAAATGCACGGACTACAAATTATAAACGCAAACGAAACATATATTTACATTTTCTCACTTTATGTTTCAGAATTTCAGTTTCAAATTAAAAAATAATCACCAGCTAGGAAAAAGCTTAATTAAATATTTAATATCTCGAAAAGAAAATCTTTTCGTAATATAACTTTTTTTCGTTTATGAAGTATGATAATAGAATGTATATTGAGATACAATAGTCTTCATCAAATAACTTTCAGACGTAAGATGCGCGCAAGCATGGCTGAATGAAGCTCCCAGTGTTGCTTCAGGAATGTAAAAATCTCCTTTTCTTCCTGCGCTCCGCATCAATTCCATTCAGAGTTTGTAACACGAAATTGGTTTCGCTGACAAGCGCTCCAAACTAAAAGCGGTCGACGGTACCCGAAAATTACATTTTATCCGGTCAAAGCAAACTTCCTCAACAATTCCCGCGGCGGTGGGCGAAGGAAGGGAGAAAGAGGGCGCGAAACCGCACGAACTCAAAGTGCCACCGACCGGAAGATAAAAGAACACGACACGGTAGGATCGCGGCGTCGTTTTGTACGATGCGAAAGATAGAGAGGAAAGAAGAATGGGCTCCACCGAGAAGAGGAAAGTATAAGAAGTCACGCGTGCATCACGCGTCAGCTCCTTCGTCAGGATTGCGAAGTTCTCCGCGGGGGAAAACTCATCCGAAACTATTTGCTCCGAGTACGCCCGCGGAAAGTATATATCTAAGAAGCTACATCTTTTTATATTGCCGAGTTCCGTGCAGGATTACCCTCCTTTTATTACTGCGGATCAAAGGGAGGGTGGACGATCGTCTTACTTCCTACTTACTTATCTCCCGAGGAGGATCGCCATGAACGTAACGACTTGTAACAAAAAGAACGCGGCATCATTACAAAGCGGAATGTCAATCGTAGAATTCGCGACCTCGGAATAAAGACGAGGAGGGAGAGATTAATAGGACTTCTTTAGTCTGAAGGCTGCGTATTATCGATATCTGCTCGTAATTCAACTTTGCAACTAAAGGTAGATTTACTTTGTTATACAATATGAATTTCTTTCAATGAATTACTCAGTTTTTATTTCCATTGATGGACCTGAAATTGTACTTCCTAATTTCCTATAATGGACCTCTTGTGCATCTTCTCGCGGAAATGAGATCTCGGAGATTTGAATAAAGATTCCTTCTTTGTTGAGAAACGAATGCTGCGTGCGTGCGACTGTCTTGAAAGAAATGCTTGAAAGAAATCAATGAAAGAAAATCGCGTGCGTTTCCTCAGATGGACAAGCCGCAGATACGCATTCGCGCGATTTGGCTGCTCGCTCACCGGCGAATAAATTACGCGGCATTTTATTTGCGTCTTCATGGAACGTACAAAGGCAGAGCTCGGGAGATGCCACGGCCGCGAATAGCGTCGCAAAAGCCGGATGCACCGCAGAAAGGAGTGCATCCTCTGCTCTTGGAAACGCACGTATGGACGGTTTTAACTCATTTCGCTGCCATCTGCATGGTTTGCATTCGTCGTGCGCGCCCATTCAAACGAGATCGCGGCAGAAGGGTACGATTTACGTATCTGAATGCTCGCATGCGAAAAATGTACTTTAAGATTGGCTCAAAATATTTCGACATCTTAAAGAAACGAAAAAGTTTATTTGACATCTCAACATTAAATCGTACTTATATCTATTATGTATGTATGAGTTTTATTTATTTTATATAATATTATATAATTTTTTATATCTAAATTTTAAGAATTTTATATATATATTATAGATAGAAATAATTGCCTTTTTTATTTAAAAATTTTTAAATTAGTTTATTTCATGGAGCTTGTATGTAATTTTTAGCAAATTTTTTATTTCATTTTTATTTTTAACTTCTAATATAAGACATTTGCAATATTCATTATGACATTTCCGATCTTTCGATCGAATAACAGAATATAAATAACTTAGTGACCGCGACATATAAACTATAATAAAAATAATAATATTTCTATTGTTTCTCTCTCAGCATTTCAGATAATTGTCTGTGTATATACGTCATATTCTGATACGTTTATGCATCCATTAATGCGCGACTATTTCATGACGATATGGTCGGAGCATTACGAGCAAACTCGTTACGACTGCAATGTGCACATGTTGGGAAATACGATTGTGCTGAAATCCGCGACGACCACCTTCTTAATCCGTTTACGTAAATTGAACGCGACATTAACTCGAGAAGGATAGTTCTCTGCACGGTAAGTACACCTGCATTTTCTTCAAGTTAATTCAGTGAATGGACATTTACAATAAAATGTTTTATAATAAGATATTCTCTATATAACAAGAGGAATGCATAATTCGACTTGAGAAAAAAGAAATAGAATGTCATCCACAGTTTGATAATCGGACGAGGCAGTTACCGTTCGAAATCGCGATTCTTTTGAGTGCATTATTGTCCCTACCGATATATTGTATTAAGCTATCTAATTGTGAGCCAAATTTACAGAACATAACCAGTGAAACATGAAAATTATTTGTTAATTTTTTGCTATCTTTTGCTTCACTTTTTAAAAAGTTACTTAACACTGGGTCTATCAAGCCTCTCGTATTTTTTAAAAACTAAAGCAAAAAATTTGCAAATAATTTTCATATCTTATTCGTTATGTTGTGATAATTTGACTCAAATAACTTAATATATAGGTAGAGATATAAAGCTATCTGTGCCAATGTTGCGTAATGTTGATTTTTCATATCGTTATATTGATTTACTAAATCTGATATAAGATGTAGTTTTATTTTTAAATGTTTTCCAAATGTCGAAATGTATTTAACTCAAAGTAGTTGAATCTTGTGCGCGATATAGAAAAGCTGTCTAAATATACTGCGGACACTCCAATTTCGTAAGTGACGCAAATGCACTGTCGCTCTTAACATGAGTGCCGTGTCTGCTCGACTAATTGCATCAAAAGGAACGAAAGCGCATGACATTAAGCACACAAGCAGCCGCCGTTCTCGCTTCTCAATGAACGCGACTGTCTTCTCCTTGCCTTTACAACCTCATGTTTCTCCTCTTCGAGGAAGTTGGCGCGGATGAAGCGGACAGCTTTCGAAGATATGTACCACGCGACAACTGGATTTCCACTGAACTCCTATATTTAGTTGAAGCGAGTCGAGCCGCGGCACTTTTTGCGTGTCAAGCAACCTCGACGTCGCGCGGCATTCGAGGCTCCAAAGCGAAGACACTAATTTAGAGGCGTGTCGGCATTTAGAATGCATCGAACGGGTCCAGCGATGTCATCATTAGAGCGAGGAGAACGGGCAGCCTCTTTCAATCTTCATTAAGCTGATTTCACATCAGCTCTTATCCATACTAAAAAAACTTGAGCTATAAGATTATATGTATGTAAAAAGTTTTTAAAAAATATAGATAAAAACCATGGTTAGCAAAATTAAATTGATACAATATTGGGAGCAATATCTATTACTTGTTAATATGTTCTTTTAAGTTTTTACTCTTAAGTCATACAATGTTCCAAATTCTTTTCTAATCTTTCTTCTAAATAATATATATAGAAAATATAATATTTTTTCACTTGAAATTATTTTATCTGCTACAATATAATTATAGAAAATGTTAATCATTTTATTATTTATCATTAAAGTTACTTATAAAATTAGTTAATTAGTTCCCAATCTAGGAGACATTGTCGCGTAAGCGAAAAGTAAATAAATAGTCAAAGTTTTCGAAAAGTTGCACATCAATATTTTCGCTTACGAGAACTGATGTGAAAGGAGCTTTATAGGGTTCGGTGTATTGGAAACAGGACGAGTGCAACAGGAGAAGTCACCGCGGTGTCTCCTGTCTCCGCCTGACACCATGCGAGATACGGCGCTTATGTTAATGCGAAGAGCACATCGTGTACGACGAGAAGAACTGACACACAATGCCGGTGATAGCACCGCGAATCCCGGGGCCATTAATAACAAATGGTATGAACTCAATGAATCATAGTTACGTATATCATTATAATGTAAATATTTGACGTAACTTATCGCCTTCGCATCTCATTTTGTGTCAATTATTTGCGCGAATAAATGTCTTGTACATCGAAATTGTAATGAAATGGAGAAACATTTTTTCTTCCATATACCTCAAAATGAATATTCAAGATTCTTCCAATAACAATTAAGTTTCCGCATGGCAAGTCAAATCTGTTTCTAATCGCGAAACGGCATGATGTTACGCGCTGTTAATGGAAGGCTTCCTCTTGGAGTAAACAGTATCGGTATCAAGCAGGGAATCGATATCTACAATAGGACAACTGACAGCATTGATGAAACATTACTCTAGACTACATCTGGATTATACCTCGAGACACAACAATGTCATCGAATTTACATTCCTATATGTTTCCTCTAGGAAAGGTTATTGACTGTGGAAAAGATTTCTCAATATAATCGATAAGATAAAACGTAAGTAATATTAAAAAATAAATCGGTTTAATTATAACTTATTAAAGACGTTGAATATTTATCGATTGACATCGTTAATGTCAGAAAATAATAAATTATAGTATTATATGATCAATTTTTAAATTCTTTCAGATTCTAGGAATTTTAGAACAGATCTCGATTTAGAGATCTGCACCTACAAGCAGAGCAAAATTATTTCCTGGCAAAATTATTTCCGCGTCTCACGCTCTGCAAGCCAGCGACGCTAAATACGAAATGAGACTTCAACGGGAATGATTCAACAACCTTATTACCACATAATATCTTGCCTTCCAAGGCTCACGCGTTAACTTGGTATTGCGAGCGCGTATAATGCACTCTCTTTCTCTCTCTCCCCCTCTCTTTTCCTTAATCTCTCTCTCTCTCTCTCTCTCTCTCTCATTCTCTTTCTTTCTCTACAACGAGGAGCGAAGACGCAAATTCGGTATGCAGTCTACTGCGTTATAATATTATCGTACCGCTTCAACTTGCTTTGCGCTATAATCATCGTCTTACAGGCGTAATAATTTAAACGACACGTCTCTGCGTTCGCGCGCGGCGAACTTGATATTCTTTCTGTTTACCGATGCTCCTTGTTCAAGAGTTTTCTCTATGTCTTGAAGGTGGATTAGGATCTGCATAAGGAGAAAGTCTTCTGGCATACCATGAGTACTCCGACGATATACTTATTTCGCATACGTTTCCGCTGAGTAAGCTAGAGCGGGAAGATAGATACAACTTCTAACCGCAAACAAATTTTGCAAAGAAATATGGCATTAGTTCAGCGTACGTCACAGTAGTTGAATTCGTTATATGCATTATGAATCAATTATTAATTCTAACATATGCGTAAAAGGACAGTAAGAAAATTCTGCAATTTTCTGAACTTTAATTGTGAATTAAATCTAACGAGCTTATATCAATACAAAATTATAGAAAATATATATAATCAATAATTTCATACAGTTTTTAATAAAATAGATTAAACATGAAAAAGATAAATGTAAAAAAAACCTTACGCTTTGAGAACGAAATAAACCTTATTTAAAAGTTAATTGTTTTAAAGTTAATTATAATTTATTTTTTAATAATTTATTTTATTTCATTTACTCTATTTATTGCAATTTAAAAATTATAATAATATTTAAATGTTTGATGTAGAGAAACAGAAACTTATGAAAATGTAACAATTCTCAAGCTACATGCATAGTTATAGTTGTCCCTTGATACGGAGACATGCATCTTTCTTCTTGCTTACATTTGCTGTTCATAATTTAATTTCGATCCACGACATTCTAAGTCATCGAAACTATTGCCAACACGGCTTTGCGTCTATCCATACCGAACTAGCCGAATGTCGGGTAACTCATGAATTTGCATGGACCAAGCCAAATATAATCTTAGTATACACAGATGGTTCTCTCCCTCTCTTTCTGACACACACACATACACATATTACGCGTGCGCACACTCTCTCTTCCTCCTCTCCCCTCCCCTCTCACTCCGTACCTATTTCATTCTGCAGGTAGGTGTTCTCACCCGAAGGACTCGGCTCATTCTCACCGCTCATGGCACTGTCGTGGATAGGAAGTGCAGATTGCCCTGTTTAATTACTGGTTAGGGATGGATGGGAAGCTTCGAGGGCAATCAGCCTGTTTGTATTTACTCGCAGGTTTATGTCGGTTTACTCGTAACCCGCGCCATCCGATTTCTACGAGACAGCTCAATTCACCGAACATCGCATTCTGCGATGGTTTGTGGTTTCTATCTTTTGTGCGCCGTGATGCGAAATAAAGAGATTAACGTAATCGAAAGTAGATAATAAGATGATTTAAAAAATATGTGTGTTATTCATTCGAACTATTCCCCGGTAAAATCTGTATTGAGGGAAGAGGGATAATTTAAATAATATTCAATACTTAAATAAAATCTATGTAAATGTTAATAAGTACATCCTGTAGGTACATCTAATTAAAATTAAATTAAATCAATCAATAATTAACAATAATATTGGTAATAATAATAATAATTTTGTAATAAATGTTCATTGTAGGTAAAGCTTCAAAAGACGTCTCGGCTTAAAAGTTCGTCGACGTAGTATAGGTTTGCAACATAGACGTCGTTTTATTACAATGTTGTACAAGAAGCTCAAAAGTTCAGCACATCATTTCGTACTTTTTTTTTCCAAGAATCTCCATTTTGCAAAGTTCGCGAAGTCCCTATCAAACTTGGAAGTTTGTTTACCGAAGGCGCGCTATCTGAACTAAGACGCCCGTACGCATTTCCAGATAGTTGATGGTAAGTTTAATGGAGATTCTATAATTACTATCTTAGCATGGCACTAAATTATGCGCGATTATCTAGATTGTAGGTACATGTTTGCCAAAGTGCATGTCTAGTTACTGTTGCAGTTTGGCACAGTATAACTCTCTTGTTACACTTCAATGAAGTTAATGCCATTCGTCGATGCAAGCTGCTTGGTAAGTTAAGGCGACTGCCGGACTGAACCAATCGATTATGTATAGTTCATAATTCTAATTAATTGAGGAACATAATGGCACTGATATTAAAAGCTTGGTGTTCGTGTTATCGCATAATATACATACGTAAAAATCGATAATATAGAGAAAAAAGTTTTCATCATAGTAGTAAAGCGTTATCTATAATCAAATTTTGAAATTATTTTTCTGGGATATCAGCCAGTGTATGAAAACATCGCAAACCATTAACAGATTAAATATGGAAAAAAATCCATACAAAAAATTTAAATTACGTAAAAAAACATGGATAACCGTAAAATAATTTGATGACATAAATATATCTATATTATTGACGTACGTATATAAAATCGGTACTTATTCAGTATTTAATTGTAATTTTTTAATTCAGTCCAATCTCGTACTTTTTTGCTTTCTACTATGTAAAACTAATACTTGCTCGCAATGCGTCGGACGTGTTAGTTCTGAAGCGTATTTAGACCATTGCCGTTTTTTTTTTTTTTACATTGCATTGCTATCCTAACGCGTAGGTACGTGGATTCGTCCGTTTTTCCTTTTCACGCATGAAACAGGTGCGGTACCCAGGTTCTACATTAGCCGGAAGCCAGACGTTCGCTTTGCATGCACCGTAAATGAGTTTTGCGTATTTGTTGCATACGCGAGAAAGCGCGCGGAACTATTTACACGCCGCGGCGCCGGCTCACAAAGTGAGTTCCCACCGACTTTCATTCACTATTTTAGCGTACGAAACACGCGAAAGGTTCGCGTGCGAGTTGTGTTTTCCCGACAACAGCCGTTTCTCGCGACAAGTCCCGACATCGCTGTCCGCAATTGTATTCTTTGCTGTCATCATGAGTTTTCTAGTTTTCTTTGTATTTTCATTTGTATGATAGAGTCTTGATTTATATAATAAAAAAATTATACAAAATATATGCAAGAGTACATGTTCTAAATGTTTTTCATTCTAAATATGTGAATCAAATATGTAAAAGTATAATAAAAACATATTAATTGAACAATAAATTTGTGTGTACTAAAAATTTGATTAAAAGAATCGTTTTATTTTCAATTTTATTAATTTTTTGGTAATTTTCATTGCCAGATAGCTGAATTATTAACTCTAAAATATTAAATTTATTCGGAAAAATAATTTAACAAATAAAATTTGAGCTCTTATTAATATTTACAAAACATGTACAAATACAGCTACTTTAATGTTCTAAATATCAAATAACTTTTATATCCAAAATTTTTATTACAAAACAATCAATTGGAAATTCTATCTTGATCAAAATATTTTATGATGCAAATAAAAAATTATGTCATGTCTATCTTTATATTTCGTCTAAAATACCGTATCAAGGATCATTCTCTATCTCATTGTACCAATCGAAGCGCATGTCCAAATTGAAGATTCATGTTCGTATTTCAATGTTATCAATCTAACCGGGTGTAAAACGAAAACGACAACGTTTCCCTTTGGCGTTCTTCTTCTTTTACATTTTTCGCGCGCGGTGGGCACCGTCTTAATTGGCGCATTCCACCGTACCACAGACGTGAACTTATTCAATTCACGTTGCATCCCCGATACTTTAATGAAGCAAATTTGCATTCATACGCGGTGCAGTCGCAAGTGAGCAAATACGGCGATACAATAAAACTGATGCCATGTCCCTTGCCATGGTCCACGTAAGATGAATGCGTTTGCTCAGCGGGCTTTCTGTTGGCGACTTCGGAGTCGCACGATAATGATTCAAACGCAGTTTCGTGCTGCAAGGGACACTAGATGGATTCTGTTTGAGACATGCAGGAAATTAGAGATTCTGAATTTGCAAATTGATACGCCATATGTCAAATAGAATCTAATCTGTATGAAAATAATTAATTTTTTTTAAATGTTAGTATTAAAAATAAAGTTGAGAGATCAAATTAAAAATGAAAATTATTAAATGCTGACAAACTATTAAATAGCCATAATATAATAAATTAAAATTATTAATATTAAAGAAACTTTTAGAAAGATGATAACGAGGATTTGGATACTATTTTGCAATGTTCAACTCTATATATCTTAAAATAAATTTACTATGTCAATTATTACGTCACTAGAACAACTGCGTACAATTATATATACAATTTGTGTAATACTCAAAATATTCGCGACAACACAATTTAAACTTTATGACATTTCGGTTTTATCACAAATAAAACTCAACAACTGTTACTTATTATATATCTCGGCGGAGGAAGATAATGTCAAGCCGGCTCTATCTCTCTTTCTGGTGCGTTGCGCGGCGGTATATATATCGCAGGTTTAACTCCATTATCCATAAACTTCCTCGAGGGATCGGGAAAACTTCTCGACGTATAACGCCAGATTCGCAGACACAAAGGTAGACAGTAATCGTCGGTAGGTAGGTAGGTAACCGTCGTTCGCGACAACTACGCCGGATTCGCGATCATAGGAGCAAGAGAAGGAAAGGGAGACAGAGAGATCCGGAGAATAGAACCGTCGATACGGGGGTCTCGTTACAGCGTGATACGCCAGTGCCAACAAAGCGGTTCTGTCCGCCGGCTGAATGCACCGGCATAACTAACATAAGCACAGGACTCTAGCAGTCCAATCAGAACGGTCCAACAAAGATACCGCTCTCTCGTCCATTGTGCAAATCCTACTCCGCGCGCTCTATGCGCCGATAGTGTATCGGGGCTTTTCTCGATCTCTGATCGAAACGTGCTTTCCCGAGAGTGAACATTGTTTGCGCGGTTCTAAATGTCGTATATGCCAACAGAGCTTTGCGCTATGCATAATGCATTTGCACTCGGAAATAGAAACAAGAATTGAGAAAAATATAGATTGAATTTTATAAGGGGGAAAAAAAAAAGAAAGGAAAGAAAGAGAAAAAGGATTTGAAAAGTTACTTAATCGCTCGTTTAAAGGATACGAAAGTAAAGAAGTTTACGTACTAACGTATTACGCATCTGCCATGTTTCAAGACTTTAATTTCTTTAGAATACGTAATCGTTTTATCTTCTCGCAATTGAATTGGTCAGCCTAAGATATTACTTCGCGCAATGCGACGATTCAAGATCGAGAAGAAGGCCTGAATCTTTAAATCCTCTCTTCATCTCCTTAAGCTCGTTCATTTCTTCTGAATTGACCACTTCGCGCGAACGTTCTTTAATTTTCCCGGAGTCGCGCCGACGATTAGCACGGCGTGTAGTGCAGAACAAACTCCTCCCGCACTGTCCGAATTAAAATGTCGAATTAGTCGACCAGCGTACCTTTTATGCGCTGGCAAACCGTCGACCGTTAGTCATCTCAATCTCGCCCCTCTCTCGACTCCCCTTTCCTCTTTCTTTCCATCTCGCGCAAGAAAACGGACATTATCTGACGTACCTCGCCTCGTTTTAGAGACCGGAACGTGGAATGGAGGAATTGCCGATGAGAAAGAACGCTCGGAGAGTCGCAATTACAGGAATATGTTCGGTTTCGTTCAAACGACGATAATACGCCGCGTAGAAAAGAATTTACGGACGAAAGCGACGGGATAATTAATCGCCGAGCCATGACACCCTTTATATTGACGGCACGCGATCAACCTATCGATTCTCGCCTGATGTTGGGATCTATTCATTACGAGAAGTGTTGTTAAGGGAGCAAGCAGGAAAATGTATTACCGGAAATATTTGAATCGGTAATTGAGTGTGGATTTTAATTGTGCTGCAAATTATACATACATGTATATTTAGGATTCAACTTTTTACGACTTTGACAAATAAATTTTTAAGATACAATATATTATGAAAAGGAAAAGAAAGAAAGTATAAAAAGCATAAAAAATATGAAAATTATTAATTTGTTGTTGATTATTGATTTGTTCCGACATATGTAAAAATAAATACATATAAATTCATCTAATTTTGTATATATGTATATGTCTAATTTCTTAATTAATAATTTCAAAGAATATTTTAGCCGTAATTAAGAGTTATTACAAGAGAAGCTTTTCAAGATTTTCATCTTCTTTGCCTTTTAACAAAGAACAATGAAAATCAATATAAATTATACAAAGAAGAAGGCTGACGTCGGTCTTATAAATTTTAATTTATGGACGCCAGTAATTCCCGGGGCATGATTGCCTAGTTTTCCTAGCGATGCGACGATATATCCTTCACGCGTCGGTTAAATTGTGAAAAAATACCGACGTTTTGGCGATCCTTGCCAAAATGGAAATATTTATACCGACCGTTACACAGTATGCATAAATAATGAACGGCAGCGAACGCGTCATGTCAGCGGGACGCTTTGCGGGATTGTCGAGAGCAGCGTTCGCGCGTATCCCTCAAATGACAGTCATATTAGCGCGACGTGCATCTGCGGTTTGCAGTATCTGTTACATTGTACGCAGTCAGCCTCGACCTATCATTCTACTCAGCCGTATAGTAAACGAATTGACCATGATAATGCTAGTATAGCGATTTATAGTAGCCGCGAAATGAGAGTTATTATGTTTTTCGTTCAATAATTATGTAACAAACTAACAATTATTATAAATTATTAAAGTTGTGTTGGAGAATGATAAATGAAATAATTACTGCATATATTATTGGAAATATCTAATAGTAGATATCAATAAAGATAAGATCTAATAAACAATTACTCATTTAATTAATAACATAAATAACATAATAATATAATTAAGTATATATATTTAATAATATTTTATAATATCTAAAATATTTTTATAATAAAAAATATTGTTTTAGAAAGACTTATATTTCAGTTGTGCGTATGTAGTTTTATGTAATATTTGGCAAATGCAATCAACGAAATTTAATAAGACCAGATATTTTCTATTATTTAATTAAATGCTTTTATAGAATTGTCAATCTCTATAAAAAATTATTTTTAGCCACGTATAAACTGCACTAATTACATTGTAGTATCAATACAAATTAAGTTAAATTTAAAATATCTTTGAATATAAAAACTAATCACAAGATAAATAATTTCAGATTTTCAAAGTCGATATTCCGAGTCTACAGATGAAAAGGGATTGCGCACAGATCATTAGAGGGATTACTACGAATGTGTCAATAAAGATCGTCCAGCAGCTGCCGAGGTGAAGCGCGATGGCTCTAAATCCAGCAGCGATTATCTGCGATTCATTGGTGACCAGGGATTTCTTAATGCGACGAGTTACCCGATAAATTAATCTTCAGCAAAGTTTTCATTCCCACAGTTAATTAATAGCCATAGGCAATCCTACCGCTGCATCCTCGATGTTTTAAACACTAATTAGATGTCTTGTATAAATCGTACACATAAAGATGGTATTTAACATTGAAGAAAATTTAGAACAATGATGAAAGCTAACTTTAAAGCTAATAATAGCAAATATAATATTTAGGAAATAAAATGTTTGAAAATTTAAATTTGAAAATAAAAACATTTCTTACTAAATATCATTATCTTTATACTGTAAAAATCATAATTAACGCTCTACATAAAGAAAATCAGAACTTTTTGTAAATTTAAGCTAAAATAAAAAAATTTTATATCCAAAAATCACGAAAAAATTTAAGAGTAGTGCTTTATCTGATTCGTAATCAAGTTCCCTCTTTTAACGAGTATGTACGTGATCGTGTGCAAGATACTACTCTTGATCCACGGAGAGAACGTATTACCGCGCTCTGTCTCCTCAGTGACATACCCTTCACGTAACATAGAAAGGCGGGGTAATTAAAATAAGAGCCCGGGAGTTTGCGCGCTGAATGCTATCTTAGCGTCGTGGTTAACCTCATGGGATCCAACGGCATTTCGGCTCAACCCACACGCTCACAATTGGCAGGTACACAAGTAGGGCCTTAGGTGTACGCTTGCTACGAGGGCTTGCCTTCTACACTCTCGCTGACACTACACCGGGCTAACTTGCGGCAGACTTTAGAGTTCGGAGTTTAGTTAGCGGCTGGGTCCGCATCTCATGTTAGTCTGATTACTCGGAGACCGAAATGTGTGGCTTGTTGTTTCTACCCAGATAACAACCGGTATATACCGAGGTGTCGACCTTCTGAGAGAGAGAAAGTAAGGTAAAAGAGGAAAGATAGAGAGAGAGAGAGAGAGAGAGAGAAGCTGATAGTTATAATACATCTCTCCGGTAACTCCGATCCAATTAAGGTTACCAGATGATTACACGGTCATATAATAGATCGTTTAATGCCACATACTCGATTTTACGCTTTTCATTAGCTGCTACATTAGCTACAACAATAATTAACACGTGTTACACTTATGTAAAAAATTGTAAACAATATTTTCTTTGCATAAAAATAAAAATAAAATCGCATCTAAAGTTCAAAAAAGCTCATATATTCTTCTATAAATTTTCTTTTTTCAAATATTGCATTCGTTTTTGTTTTCTCGGTATGCAGCTTTAAATGGTAGGCTTTTGAGAATCGAGCACATCTTTTTTGATACATGGATTTTCGTTTAACGTCTATCTGCGTTAAAAGCTTTCCACAATGCTCCGAAAAGTTTCTCCCGGCTCGGGGCTAGACTTACTGCCTTCGATTCAATAAGATATGAATAGGTACTCCCACCTATACAACTGCCGCGGAAATAATAAATGACTTTCTTCTTCGGACGTAGGAACGATCCTTTCACGAATGAAAAATAATGAAACTTTGACAAAGGGAATTATAGATCATAATATGAACTATCGCGTGTCTGAAACACGTGGCTGTTTTCTACACCAATTATACTTTGAAATGCATTTATATGTCTCGAAACTTTCTTAATAAAGTATTTATAATGATTTTCTGTTTGATATTTATAGATCTTTATAGATATTTATAGATCTTTCCTAATATTCGATAATATTGACCATGATAAAATTACGTAAAATATTTAAAGTTTTTCTGAGTTATAATTTGATTAATAGTTTGAAAAACGTTAAAGACTAAATTAAGATATATCTAAAAGCATCATTTAATTTTTTAGACATTCTTTTGCGTTGTTTAAACACCAATCTCTCTCTCTCTTTCTGCGGATCTTTTTAATCAGAAAATACATATGTTAATCTTGTATGTTATCAAATGATTAACACTCTCGATTAACGGTGTATGTTACAATTAAATTTTTAGTAGGCTATCTAGATGGATAAGCAGAACCTTTCACTGTGTATTATCACAGACAGCCGCGTAGAGTGTGCCATTATCCCAATTTATAAGCTGTCGAAACCCGAAAAGCCGCATCGTAACGGAACATGGCTACAACATGGGGATCCTGACTACGTGAAGTTTCACGCTTGCCGCTGCCATCTGCACTAATCGCGAATCTGAACGCTGCCGTCTAATTCAATGTAGCAAAGTTTCGAGCCGGACTGCTGCAAGTTTTGCACGCCGAAATAATCGTTACGTAAACAACATTTAGGATTACACACGCAAATGGCCCAGAAACTTCGAGCGCAGGCCTCGCCAGACAAAGGATAGACGATAATGATTGTAGTTCCTTGAAACATTGGGACTCGTGCGCAGTCATGAATCCGTAATCGACAAAATTTCTAAACAATAAATTGAAATATATTTCCCCATAAACTGATAATGTGACGAGCATCTACGTTCAAAGAAAATTTGGTTAACATTAGAATCGAATTAATTTCTATTATAATTGACAATATTACTTAACAGTACAATTTATTATTATATTTCAAACTAAGTATACGTTTTATTCATAGAGAAAAATAATTCACTACATTTCTAAGAAAATTTCTTCTCTCGTAATAAATTTTTCGACAGTTATCTAATGAATTTTCTTTAGCAAATTTATATTTAAGAATTTCCAAATTATTCCTAAAATAAAACGTCTAGAGATATGTGAAAATTGATAAAAGAATTCTTTTTAATATAGGAGATATTATCTTTTCAATGTAAAGTTCAATTCACGTTTAATTTAAGGCTGCAAGCAGCGAAATGAGCATGTACAGCTCGAGTCCCTTTATCATGGTCCAACGTATTTCTGCACTGTAAGTGACCATTTCCATGCCGAGCTAACTAAACTGTACGTGGCTGTGTGCTCACATCGAACGAATTCAAGCCCGCAGCTACGTTAGGAATTCATTCGGCCTAACGTATCGCGCTCGCATTCGCACACGTGTAATATTCACTGTTGCACGCGTGTACTGGACTCGTGAATGGACTTTGGGGCGTGCGAGTGCGGTGGGTGCATTTCAAATCAAGCGATAAATTCAACGTCGCTGTCGTCTAGAAGCGACTAAATGCGCGCTGCAATTCGGGACGTGCAGAACGGCAAGGTAGAATGTGTCCTTTGAATGCGCCAGGACCCAGGATAATTAAATGGCAAAATTCTTGGTTTTCTCGCATGGAGACAGGCGCCAAAGAGCGAATCTCTCTCTCGCCCCCCCCTCTGCTTTTCTATCTCTTTTTCTCTTACTTCGCACAACAAAAACTACTTTACTCGTAATTAAATGAAGTTCGTTTTGGTGAAAAACGTGCGCGGGTCACGACGATGTTTCTGACAATGCGTTTTGTCACCGCGAACTCGTTACTAACTTTGATAATAATTGTATAGCTTCTACATCCTCGCCTGTAACTTGGGCGCCGCAGACTGGGACGTTTATACCAAGTGCCGCGTTAATTATTAATATGTGCGGTTAAACAAGAAGTTTGTTAGGGACGGCCAGTAGGTTTACGCAATACGATACAATAAATAATACATTTTTACGATAATCGCTTTTACTATGTTTTGCTAATGATTATCTTGCGAATAAAATAATATCAATGCTATCGAGCGATTAAATAAGACATTTTTCAGAACTTTTTTTGTACTGCGAAGTAATCTTGTTTCATGTATTTCATATCTTGATAAATATCTTTATATAATTTAAAAATTACCATTATATGTATAATAACACTCTATGAGGATTATATCTCTCGATTAATCAGTAACTATCCATCCTTTAAGAGAAAATAATTAAAATAGGAAAATTAATACTTGTGTCGCATCAAGATTGATGCTGCAAAGTCGGCATTAGCGATTGCAGTTGCAGAAGCAATGTAATAAATATAAGTTAATGTAATAGAAGACGATGGAAAACGCGAGCTCTCCTACCGCGCAAAACTGCGAGCTGTCGTCCATTAATTACATCCTAAGCAGACAGAGACACTTAGTTCTCGAGATGTTGTAGGATCACGAAGCGCGAAAAAACGTAAAGTCGATGGGTGCGAGAGGAAATACGAGATAAAGCCTTCGTGTAGCTCGTATTATGTAGCAGTTTAGCCGAGACGTTGACAAATCGCTCTCGCCAAGAGCGATTCATCCGTTTCACTCTACGCGGACGCTTCATGTCTTGTTCGATCGACATTGAATATTGTTCGGCTACTGCATACCGATAGGCACGACGGCCAGTTTAAAATAACACCGTTCCATAAATCATTATTTCCGCCGACTGGTATCGCGAGATATCCGGCCAACTCTGAGTGCATCGATATTCGAGGTAACAGACTATCGATACTCTCGTGGAGTGCACGGTCCACTTTAGTTGTCCTCTCGTCTCCGATCCGTTGGGAAATTTACGATTGATCGCATCTTAAATCTCTGACATTTAACGGTCTGTCGGCGAAATGTCACATATAAATAACTGTTTTTGTTATTTAATTAAAGAACACAAGCATGAAACAAAAAAAACGGTATAAAGAAAGATAAATAAAGTGCAAATAGCAAAATCAGAAAAAAATTTCATTATTTTTTCTTGAAATTTATGTAGTTTACGCAGTCTTTGTTAGCTATGTGAGAAAAATCTCTCTGTAAATATGGACGTAATATGTAGACAGGTCACGTAAATATGTTATAGTCTAAGTATAATCTATAGTGCAATTCTGCTAAAAACATAAGATACATATCACTGACAAGTATACTGCGGCTTAACTCTGCCACTGTCTCAAGAAATATCAAGTTAATACATCTAGTGTAATATGAAATTAAGAAAAAAACATTTTACTTTGAGAGAACTTGAAATTTATACAATATTTTTATAAAAAATAAACATACTCTAAAATTTATTAATAAATATATTAAAATAATTTATTCTTAACAAAAAAATCACATTTAAAACAATTTTTCAGGTTTTATATCTCAGTAAATTACATGTGTAAAATCATAGCACTTCACAGATATTAGTAAATTGAGTAGAATAATTGAGAAATTTAATATTGCTTTAAGATTTTAGATTTGATAAGAATTTAGATGTAATAGATTACATTATAGAAAGAAATTATAAGAGAAATTCAATATTGTAAATCATATTAACTACACATTAGCATCCATTAAGTCAAACATAACGGTTCAAAAATATTTTGTTAATTTTTAATTTTAGTCTTTAATACTTTTGAATATTATTAAAATTAGAAATATTGATTTTTTAAAAAGAGTTTAAGCGATAGAATTATTTCCATTAAATATGTTCAACGCGGAATTATGTGCAGATTTCATTGCTATAAAATCGTCATCTCATATATATTGACCTAATACTAAAGAAAGATGCTTAGAGATCTACTCGGTACTTCAAAGAGGTAGGGTCTAGTTCATGGCGGAAGGCTGCGGTCGAGGACTCGGCAGTGGCGTAAAGTTTATAATTACAGTTAGCCGGCGGTCTCGAATGCGAAATTAAAGCGCGCGGTTAAATATAGAGCCAAGAGAAGCACGCGGCTCGACGCTTGCGACGCCGCGGGATAAGCGTTCTTCTAATAGTCACTTCGAAGAGAGAAGAGGTAAAGGGCGGGGGTCTTTAACCCCTTTACGCTATGAGCCATATTCAGCATAGTAGTTTATGACAGCTGTACGCATACACATATTATACCCTTTAAATAATCTAGATAGTAAATAATTATTTAATAATAATTCGCAAATTTCATTCGCAAAACTTTTTCAAAACTAATAGCGGAAATTGGTAAACATGCTAATGAATATCTAGTAGCAATGTATAAGACTAATAGAATAATAATAATTGCAATCTATTTGCGAGAATATTTGACTATGAAAAATTATTTCTTAATTAATTCCTTTGAGACGTTCCTAACGTTCTGAAGATAAAAGCGTATTTAAAAAGGAATCGTGTTTATCATATTCGGCACATTAAAGTAAATCATATATTCTTTTCCAAACTTGATCACTGATTAAAAGGCGGGTCATCGCCGGTTTAAAAACAGCAACACGGAACGTTGCGCTCTGGCGTATACTACCGTCTTATTTAAATAATCCGAATACATTAACATGAATACTGGAGATACCATTTGACGCGGGTATTTTTACGCCGGCCGGTGCACGCTAAATGGCTTTATAATGATGGCTTACGCACCGCGCCCATGCTGCTTTTCTGTTTCTCCGTACCCCGTGCTCGAAACCTCCAGGTGATTTCGGACGGAACGACAACACGACGACACAGGCCATGCCTATTTTTACTTTTTGCATTTTTTCGTAATTTCCAAGTTAATCGACCGTTTCTCGGAGAAGTGAGCTATCTATCGGACGTATCGCCGGCACGTAGCTCGCATGCAAATCTCGTAGAAGATTCTCTCCCTCTCTCGCGTGCGCGCTTCGATGCAAAATGCACTTATATCTCTGTCGATGCATCGGCCAGCGGGATGGAAATACTATTTAGGGAGCGTCCCTCGTTAAACGAAGGCAATTCTTTATCGCGAACTCATTTATTGTCGGAAAATATCGCGTCGTTCGTTAAACGGAATACCGAATATCGCAGGCAAAGACGACTATGGAAATAATTTACGAAAAATTATAGATGACAGCTTCGTCCCAACAAATATCGTTTACCACGATAATAATATTAAAAATAATTGAATATTTGCAATATTGCGTGCTGTTCTGCACATAAATAAATGCTTGGCATTTCGGGGATTCTATCATTAAGTTTAATTTTATAATTTTTCTTTCAATATCATATATACTCTTTAAGCAACAAACTATGCCTTGTTATATTTTCTTTTATGCATTTAAAAGCGAGACATGTATCTATATTTAAGCTAAACAAGATATTCTATATATTCTATATAAATACCAGACGATATGAATTATATGTAATATATTTATATACACGTGTAAATATATCATTAAATTAATATCACATTAATATTGTGCTATGATATAATATTATACATATATTATAATGTATAATGTTACAAATTGCTATAAAGACTTCTCATATTTCAAATGTTTTCAAGAAAATGATATAGCTTTAATGTAAGATAATTTCACAAACATTAGCTAGTAAATACATCAATTAAGAAGATTTATGATATGCGATATAAAAAAAGCTTGTATAATATCTTAATTTTCATTTAAAATTTAATGTAATGAAATATAAGAATTAATATATGTATATGATTACTAAAATCTTTACATATTATTACTTCGCATCCAGCATAGATCTCTGTTTTTAATTAATAATCAATTATTATGTATTTTAATATTTTAAAAACCATAAAACAGATTCAAGAGCGTATATTTCTACCGAAAAATAAAATTTGTTTCAGATATATCAAAACTTATCTTTAGAACATTGACTCTTCGGAAAAATCAAGCTGACTACTTATTATTGGTAGCTGATGCCATCAACGAGTTTGAAACGATTTCACCAGAAAAAAAGAAATGCTCCCTTTTCCTAGAAAAACAGAAAACCTCATCGTCAATCCTCCAACCGGTTTTCCAACATGGGAAGTGCTTAACGCCTAAACTCTGTCTTTTCTCTCAAAACTTGATCGTCTCGCTGTCCAAACATCTTTCCAGATAAAATTAACCCTGAAGTGATTCTTCAAATGCGTCCCCTCAAAATAAGTACGACTTCCTAACTGTTTCTTGAGAGACCTTTCATTTAGTGCAGTGTTTCCCAAATAAGAAAAAGTTTATCTAATTTAATATAAATACTACCCTCCATTGTTATTAGTCAATATTGATAAATTCGAGATATATAAACTTTTCGTGAAAAATTGTTATTATAAATAAAAACTGCAGCAATAGTTATTTCTTGCAGTTTTTAATAAATTTCAATGAGTTTCTTGTTTTCTTGTTCACATTGGGAAACACTGGTTTAGGCTAACACAAGAGTACCAAACGAACACTGAAATTTACTCTATTTTATTTTAATGAACGGGGACTAAATTAGGGACAGTTTGATGATAGAGGCAAGCTGTATGCACCAAAACGACCGCTGAAACGCTATATATTTTTGTCATGTAGATGCGCACGTGCATCGAGATACATGGCCCATAAAATAACCGCGAAACGGCACAACGCTCTGATAGCTTAAAAATTTCTGGCTACTGTTGTATGTCTATATTGGCGTCATAACTGCCGAACGTTACCTACGAAAAAGCACAGGATCGATTTTCGCAAACAAAGATTTAATTCTGTTTCTAATCGGATTTATAATTTATACATTAATTGCGTGAATAATCTTCAGTTTTACTAAGCAAATAGTTATTTTGAGGTTTTTAATCTAACTCTATTATTGTAATTACAATTTAGCTGTACTTCCAGCAAAAATTACGTTTACTCAACCTATTGATCAGCTAGCTATAATGCTGAAGTACCGGATTCTTTTTATTTTCTCGTCTAATATGTCGTTCACACTGCATAGAATTTCAACGCGCGATCATCTATTATTCATTTTCTACCCTCTGCGAAAAACAGGTTGCACATTCGTGTAACGTGAACATTTTATACAGTTGCATCGATTTCATATCATTCTGCAATCGTCTAAATCTAAATTTAAATGCAATCTCGGATTTTTCATCAGCTGTCAATTAAATTGGTTAAGAGCTGGCAACTGACAATAGCTTGGAGCTTTTGATTGCATTACTCGTACTGAATGCCATAATATTGATAATAATGGTACTTCTACTAATGAACGAGTGAAGAGTTATGAGATTTATGTGCTTATATATCATTATGTGTTACATACATCACTTGTTTCTAAATTTAATTCTCTTTTACGTATGTAAACAGGCATTATCTTAACAATGCCAAAGATCGGATTCTCTATGTAATAGAATAATATAATAAACATAATGTAATAAACAATTATACAATTATAAAATATTACATATAAAAGCAATTAATATCCAAACAAATTAAAAATTTTTTTTGATAAATAATATAAATGTTTTAATGGAAATTTTCTGTTTTTAAATTGAAGTAAGAGATAAAAGATTTCACAAATTTTCAAAAACTATGTCATAGCTCTGTTAAGATAACATTAGAATATATTATCATTATTTAAAAATCTCATCTATTGGCAATTGTATCAAAACCTTTGGATTACAATCTGTTAAATTTTGTGAATTTTAAAGATGAAGAATCTTGAAAAAATTAATACCAAATTATGATATGTCAAAGAATTAAGATTTTACATTGCATAAATATTAAAGAAAATGAAAAGAGAGAAATATTTGTTTTATATATCATACATAAATTATATATTAATATCTTATACATTATGAATATTCATCTGGTGGGATAAATATTCAAAATCTCATAATTTTTTCTATCAAAATTATTAATTAAAACAATGTATTGATTATTCCTCAGTTTGACGACGGAGAGGATGCAGGATGATCCTTCTCCAGACACCCGTTTCGCGATAAGTCTTAAGTACCAACAATAACAGCACGCAAGGCTGACGTTTGCCAGATACGTCACAGTTGCAGCAAGGGATTTCACGTAACAGCCAAAGGGATATTATTGTTATTGCTGCGGTACGGACGCACAAAATCCCGGATTTCGCGGTAGGGACGTGGGGGATTGTGAGGACCAAAGTCGGTTTAGTCCCCACCGATAATTAAGCACCAACGATAACAAACTCTCTGACCGAAGTTTCGAACGGAACTCGCAATATACTTTAGAAAAATATACAAACTTCTCCAGTGTCCTCCAGTTTCTTATTTTCATATTATCTTTATAATAATTAATTCATCAATAATTAATCCTTCTCTATTCAAACATTTTTAAAATTATATGTATATGTAAAAGAAAAATTCTTTAAAAAAGAATAAAGAATTAAAGATTTAAATATTTAAACATCTTATATAAAATCTATAAACTTTATAAATAATAAACACACCTATTCAAAAGCTGAGAGAAAAGTTAAAAAAGTAAACCCTCCACAAATAACAACCTTCATAATTCTATTATAATTAAATTAACAATTCGCACGTCGTCATCTTTCAGCGAACATGCCTTCACAAAGGATTTCCCACAGAATTCTAATTACTTCTCACTATTTTTTTTCTCAAAAATGACCAAAGCGGTTTTCTACAATTGTTCCTGAATTACTTTCGTTTACGTTTGCAGATTTATTTCACCGCAGGTGTTTGCCGTTTTAATTCCCTTAACAAAATGGCATGCGCTGCGTGAAGAACGTCATCCGGCACAGGATATACCGAAACTGAAGGTTTAAAGGCACGGAAGGAAAAGCGAGGTGGATGGTGTAGGAAGGCTGGGACAGAAACATGAAAAGCATGAAAGCCGCGCGAGAAACATCTCCGTGGCCACACTGAGACTTGGCGTACATTTCTTCTTGTACCGGATCAGCCTTCCGGTATAATATTTCCGGTTTGCGCGATGCTGGCCATGGCGCGGAAAAAGCGGATGAAACGCGGGTATATCGTAAAGAGAAAAAGGGAAAAGAAATATATTTCCGTTAATCACGTGGCGAAAAGTTCTCTTATTTCTCTACTGTTAAATCGACTAGAAAATAAAATTGCCGAGGAAAATGAAGAAATTTAATATTAACATTAATTATATATTTAAGAGAGATAGTCCCAAATTTGTATAATTATAACGAAAGATGAAATGAAGTGAAAATAAAATTTATTATACAAAAACTCTTAATAACTATTAAAAATAACTATTTTGACGATGTTTCTTCATTAATTTTCATTTAGACGATAAATATTAAATCTTTGGTTTTCGATTTATTTGCAAAATTTACTATATTCTTTAATTTAGGAAAATAATTTAAACGGGTATTTATGCACAATGATACATATATATATATATACATATACCGTCAATTAAAATTATTATGGTTATTACTAGAAATTTAATCGTATATTGTTATATGTTATTAAAACGAAAATTATTGTACTACATAATAACCAAATACGGTATAAATGCACAAACTTTTTTATCAGTGTGCGGTTTATCGTTGATAATTAATAATTAATAATATTTCTCAATACATCAAATGGAGTTGGAGGAAACGAATAACCGGCTGAACAATAAACACAATTAAAGTTCTATTACTTATTTTATAGTGTATTTATCGCATATAGTTTTGCATATATTTTTATGTTTATGTTGCAAATATGCACGCAGCGAAGCAAAGAGCGTAAATGCGCGGACGACTCTTAAATTCTCGCCAATATGAATTTTTAATTTTCCTGTGCTTTACGACTGGCCATTAAAATATGGCCGGGGAGCGGGGGTGGAAGCGCGGGAAAGTGCGGAAGCCGCGGTCTCGAAGGCGGAAGCGCAGAAGAAGGCGAATGTATAGAGCCTCGGGGAATCCCCGACGGAGTTATATTTTTCTCCAAGAGCGCCTCTCCGACTACGCGATTGCCCTGAGATATGCGATTACGCGAATTTATTGGTGTATAATACCTCGCGGGCTGGGAAAAAGGAAAGGGATCGATGCGCCGCTTATACACAAATTCGAAATCGATACGCGGCACCTTTGCCGACGTGTTTTCCCAGCGATGTTTCACGGAACAAAGCTGATCTACGGAAAGAGTCTTTGACTATTCCGTTAAATTTCCACCCTGGAGGATGCACAATAAAATATTTTCATACAAAGTTTCTGCTATATCTAATATGGCGTTACGATGAGATTAATGTCATATCAGAAATATAAAAGAAAGATAATAAAAACATATTAGTGGCAAAAATTATGCATAATTATTAAGTTATATCGGAAACGAGAAAAAATAATTTAAAAGTTATAAAATATTATTAGAAAAAGAACGGACACGTGATTTACTTTAGAATATTTTACCGATTCTATCGTGTAAATTAAATTGATTAATCCAAGTGAATTTAAATAGAATTTAAAAAGACAACCAAATCCAAGTAAATTTAAATATTTAAAGAATCGCGTACGCACATAAAATTGTGCGATAAATCGTGAGACGTGTAAAATAAGCTCGACCAATTTGTTGTTTGCGTGTTCGCTGTGTACGGGAACGAAAAGGCATGATGATAATAAAGTGACGTAGCAGAGAAATTATTTTGAAGAGCTCGCGCTGAAGGGAACTTAGCGCGAGCAGTGGCTTTAGCAAGGGCGGTTGATATTAGGTGCAGAAACCGACTGAGTTACGAGGGGTTATAAATTCCGAATATTGGAGTTCTGCCCTGTCATTCTCTGCCTTCCCCTTCCGCACCCTACATTCCCTGTTCGGTACAATAGGAGGGAATCTCCTTCCATCCACGCGACTCGTCTTGACCCACTATTATGTCGGGCCGTGCAAAAATAGAATCTATATTTGACCGGTCTATACAGGAATATTCCGTATAAAGACGCGGGCTCTCCGTGTGTGCGCCGGGCTCGTATTCTGTTTATTATGCGCATAAAATAGGGGCAGAATCCCGGTGCCCGTTGCCGCGCCAAGAGAACCGAGAAAACGCACCGCTGTGCGATCTAAATTCTTTAACCCCTTCGAGTCTGATGATCGTAAACTCTTAGTGCCCTGCCTCGTTTCGCATAGCTTACGATTATTAGAGAAAGACTCCATTTTCGGTTTACAACAAGAGTTCAATGCAAAATCGACAATACGTTGTTGTAAATATATAAAACAAATAAATTATTCCTCTCATTATGTCTCACGAATGGTATCTTTTTATAAAAAATGCAGCTTTTAATTCAAATTAATTCAAATATTTCTACCCATGCAATCACGAGATATGAGATATTTTATTTTGGATCGAATGAAACTACCATATATTATGCACAGTGTCTTTACCTTTTTCGGTAAAACCGGAACATTTCTGGCACGCGATTTATTCGCTTAAAGATTTAATGAAAGTCGATCGAAATATTCTCGCACATACAACAAAACATCTTTAAATGCTTTGGAAACATTCGTTTTGTTGAACAATAAACATGATTAACTTTCTGGTCCTGTGTGCTCTCAATCGCGAAAAACTAAAGAAACTACTGTATAATTCTATCTTCGAATTAGAAGGGATTAATAAAGTTACTTACCAACTCTTCCCGATCGTCGTTATAATCTCTCCTGCTCCAGTTTCGATTGCTGATCCAGCTGAAAAGATA
Organism: Tetramorium parvispinum; assembly: GCA_011638315.1. NCBI lineage: Eukaryota > Metazoa > Arthropoda > Insecta > Hymenoptera > Formicidae > Tetramorium > Tetramorium parvispinum. The sequence continues at coordinate 1,261 of VBVR01000662.1, read as the reverse complement.
TACATAAATATAATTCCCTATTCGCATAACGTTTCAATACATGTAATTCCAAACTTTTGAAAATATTCATATTTTTGCCAATTCACATTATAAAATACTCATAATTCATAATTTATTAATTATTACTTATTCATTATTTTTGCCAATGGAAAGTATGTATATACGTCTATTTATACGTCATAAATATAATTTCGTTGCGCACTTCACTCACCGTTTTCGGAGTCGGCGCCTCTCCCGATAGTCCCGCTGTACTTCCAGTTTATTCACTAAAAACACTCACACACGGACACGAATCGATCGTAGAGAAATCAAATCCACTCCCGACACGTATTACACAACTTACACGATACACCTTTGAGCGAAGGTGAACGCTGTACGAATCGCGAACGCCAACTGGAGCCGTCGAAAGATCGACCGAGTTAACTGCTACTACACACTTCACACGCGATACCGCGCGACCGCTTTTCCACCGGTTTTCGATGCGTATTTACACGGGCGATAGGACCTCGACGGTAAAAAAAGGATCGCGCGTCGCGGCAGCGCGGTCGTGCGTGACGTCATGATGGAGCAATGCGGGACACTCGGAAGCGACCGAGCCGCGACAATGGCGAGGTGACGTAACGTCCGCGGTGATCGCGGATCGAATTCATCGAGTAGCGCGCGGCCGCGGGCCTCCCTGCGAAGTGCGTTACTCCGAAACGCGCGTCGCGCCCGACAGCGAAGTTTTTTTCCTCCCGGGAGCGGAAAGGTCACGTTGTTTACGTGCGCGCTTGACTTACGTGCGATTCGAAATTCTCGCTAACGGCGGCGGCGCCCGAGCAGTCGCGAAGCGGCGCGAGACGGCGCGGCGCCGGCTCCGTGATCGACCGTGATCGAACCCCGTGACGTCACGCGGCGAAACGGCTCGTCAACGGGCGAGAGGGATGTTCGATTAGGGATCTTAGAAGAATCGATTCTTGAATCGATACTGAATTGAATTGTGAAAATCGAATCTCTTAAAAAATTGTTATCAAAGAATCGATCTAAAAAATCGCAATAAATAGACTAATAGGGTGCATTCGTTTATGCAGTGGCTGCGGCAGATGTAGCACGTTATCTTTGTTGTTCATTAAATATTAAACAAGGATAACATGATGCATCTGCAGCAGCCACTTGAATAAACGAATGCACCCAGAGCGTTTTCGACTGAGCGAGGTTAATCCAACTCAAATTATTTTTTTTTAGAACTGATCACGGTTATTCCATTCTTTAGAAGAATAAC
>VBVR01000661.1:26497-43886 GCA_011638315.1 Tetramorium parvispinum | reverse complement strand
CGCTCTTCGTTTCTCACTACTTTGTACCGCTTTCGTTTCGTGTTTTCGGTATAATTCTCAGATTTTCAAATTATAAGAATATGGTATATCTCATATATAGCAATACTGAATCATAGGACATAATTTCACAAATTCTTTGATTTTTGTGAACTGCAGATTTTTTAATTCATCTGTTTTCTTCGTAAAGATTAAACGTTAATAAAATTAATTTGATTATAGGAATATCTTATAAAAAATAAATAAAAATTTAACAAATAATATTAAAATACTTTCGTTTAATTTTTAAAGTATGTGGACAAATGCATAACCATTTGTTCTTCAGCGGCTGTTACTCCAACGGCGAAGATTTATTTCTCTAAATTAATCCACAATGAATATCATTATATCATTCCAGAAATATTATTTTATACTCTTATTAAATAAACTGGAAACGAAAGAATGAAGATTTCATAGTAATATTTTTAATGGCAACATTAGCATCGATTTGTCTACCTTTGCTTGCAGTTTCAAACGCTTCTTTTGTCTAATGCTTCATCCAACGCATTCAGTAATTTTTATTAAATTAAAGTATAAATAATAATTATATTATTTACGTTAGTATAACTCCAAATTTTTCCTTGATATTACAGATTATTACAAAGTACATTACTGTAAAAATTTCGGGGATATTGCATTGTCCTTTCTTGCCTACTTACGGATTAAATAAATCGTGTCAAACATAATTGTCCTTTTCCGTTTAAAATGACTCATCAGTATAGTTGCACAAAGCAGTTCTTATTGTGTTTTCATACTTGTTTCGTCGTACCATGGTCCCGCTATGGCTCGGTCTCTTTCTCTCTCTCTCTCTCTTTCTCTTTCTCTTTCGTGTAAGCAAGTTTTAATTATCGGGTACAGATCTTTATCAACGGGATTCCGGAGACGCGCGAAACTTCGTCGACGGCAGCCGGTTTAATTTTCAAGTTCACGAACGAGGGGCCGGTTCGGGACGAACCGGAAGAGGCGTTCTTCGTAAGAGGCCGCCAGCGAGTTCAGAGACCCGCCAGTGAAAGTCGATCGGTTAAATGACGACGACGACGATGCACACCTGTGTAACGTCCTATTCTGGCCGCGGGCCGCAAGTACCACGTGTTCCCTTTCTGATGAAATCTTTTTGATCTCTTTCGCTTTAAATTGACAATCAGTTCTTCCTGTCCGCAGCAGTTGAAGTACTTTCGGAATAGTGCACATAATCGAGATATTAATACTAATAATTGTCTATTGTCATTAAGTGCTATCTTTCTCCGAATATTACTTTTTTTTCGATATGAATTATCTGACAATTTTGATAAACACGAATTAAATTTGATTAGCCTATAGCAGAATAATTATAAAAATTAAATTTTGAAATAATTTGCATTTATTGAATAAATGTTAGAGATATGTTAAAATGTACAATTATTTTGGAATATTGTGTGAAGTAATCTTTGTAGAATTAAGAAGTGTAGAGATTCAAATAGTTCTAAAAATCTACTTTCACTTTTTCAGGAATCCTGTGCAGATACCGACGAGATGAAACAGCAAAATATTTCGTTAATTATTTTGCATTTAATTATTTATAATACAAAATTATGTCATTTTTAATACTTAACTAGCAGACGAAAACAATAAGCTACGTGTTATTTATTTTTAATAATTTATAATGTATTCTATTAACATTTAAGGAAAAATATTATTTTTAAGGATAAATATTACTAATATTATTTTAAATTAAGGATAAATATTACTAATATAAACATATTTTTTACATTATATATTTATAATAATACAATCGATCAAAAATTCGTATATTATCATCAATTTGAATATTTTAATATCTTATTATATTATATAAAAACAGAGGAAATGAAAATTATTTGTTTGATGAATAGATCTCATAATAAAATAAATTTTACTTTACATCAAGTTTTCAGAACATACAATATATAGGTACTTCTGAATTGTATAATATATTGACAGGAATTACAAAATCGAAAATTGATAGATTTTCCAAAGATCCAATCCTTTAAATTTCTTACGATCGTTTGAGTACCGCCGCTTGAGTAATATGGATCAGTAGGTAAGTGTGGCCCATAGTAACGCATAAACGCGAGAGGAGAAAGAGAGAAATTGCAGTTCTCTTGAATGCAGCACGTGACTAATACAGCATATTATCGCAGTTCGTCTTTATCGTAGTCGATCAAATTACTTGTGCATTAAATCCCTCTCTATCATCCATAGTCGTCATGCAATTTTTTTGCTTCATTTTTCTCTGGAAATTATAATCACGGACACATGATTTAGTATGCACCGATCATTAGTTTCCATAACACACAGTTAATAAACGAACAGATGTAGAAATAAATATGTTTACCAAAGATAAAGATCAAAAGACACGTATTCACCGGTAATTCTTGTCGAACTGCAAATTATTGTGACATGATTTATATACTTGCTTCAATGTCATTGTTTTATCGTCTCTCAGCAGGTGGAAAGTTCATCTTAATGTAAGCGAAGAGAGAAGTCTCGGTCGCGATCCATGTAGACATCATGTAACGAGTTTCTCTTTTCAGCTCCGAAGGGTCAACATCCGGCTTTCGGCGTGCTTCTTATGGAAATCTAATATAAGCATTTTAAAATACGAGATGACTGTCGGCTAATCCCTTTTGAAAAGCAAAATGAGCTTGACACGCTAAAATTTGTCTCTATTCGACGACTTGTATGTTAGCCGTACCACTTTCATTGTATCTTAAACGTTGATGGCATCGCTAATTGACTTTTTTTAAAATTCAATTTCACACTCTATAAATGCTTATTGTACACTTTATAAAATTATTATCGAGATATCTCTGTAGCAATAAATCAAAATTTAATGGAAAACAAATTGGTATATTCATGTTAAATTCAATCTGTTTGTAATATATATATATATATATACACACCATTTTTATGCACATCTATAAATTTTTGTATTAATAAAAGTAATAATTATAATAAAGATTATAATAATAAGTGTAAAAGAATTTAATTTAAGATTAATATCAATAATCAAATTTTTATATAACAAGATATTACTGTAATAATAATTATTAATTATTTGTTAATCAATTTTCTGGCATTTTTATCTGACAACTGTTGTAAATAATGATTTTATAAAACAGATAAAAATGATTACAAAATAAGAAGCAATATCATTGAAATGCATTTCAAATATTCAAAGAAAAAAAATATTTATGAAATTTAACGCAGTTAATAAATTATTTGGCAAATTTACATTAACTAGCGATAACTTCAGCCTAAAGCGATTGATTGTTTAAAAATTCGCATAAGCCCTAAATTATATTTTTTATCTTTGATGGTTTTGATGCGTCCATCATTGTGAACTAATCATGTAGAAAAAATGGATATTTTATTTACATTATACGACCTTAACAGTAAAAGAAAACGTGAGGCTCTTCTTAAGGATCTTGAATCATTTTAAAACGACACAAGTATTCTGACGAAACTTGAAATCGTGAAACATCTCTTTGATATTCGTCTTTTTGCGATCAGCTCGTACGGATCGCACGGATGTTTTCTTAATTTCCACCTTGTTCTCGACTTTCGAGGAACACCCACGTCCTCGAAAGGTATCACGCTGCGCTAACAATCAACGAGATTATTCGGCATTGTGATCACGTTGTGTGTACATCGTATGTATCCCACGCATATCGCGATGCACAAAGGCCTTCACGACATTTTCCAATATCGTTCGCCGCACTCGTTTTCCTTGACATACCTCGAAGATGAGCCTACGTATCCAGACAGCGTCCTACGTACACTTATGTATCGTGACAAAAATTTTCAGCACAATCAATACATTTAATTAAAAATATTCAATTACATAATTATTATTAAATAAATAACTGCTTTTACTGTTATTGAAATCCTAATAATTCCAATAAATCACACATAGGATAATTTTTAATTTTACATATAGGCCAGTATTTATAGTCAGTTCTTATATATAAGATCATCTTAAGTACAGTCTTAATGGTTCTAAACCAATCACAGAATCGTAATAGCATCTTAAGACATTACTTAAGACGGTCTTAAAATAAGAACTGACTATGAATACCGGCCATAATGAATGAATTTAATTCTTTTAATGTTATATGTCTGTTTTAATAGTAATATATATAATAGTAATATAGATATAATATAAGAGTCTAGATATAACAGTATTTATTACTAATTACAGCAATATATATTATAAATTTTTATATATTTATGTATATATATATATATATGTTCCAAAATATTTACATATCTTTTCACAATGATATCATTATTATTGATTATAATGTATATATTATAATCTATAATTTATATTATATATGTATAAGCAATTTATATTATAATATTTTTCAATAATAAAATCGTATTAATCTAATAGTTTGTGGGAAAAATTTAGCAGCTCGAATCGAGAATCGTTGACGACAATCCTTACTGCATGATCATCTGTGGAAATAAGCTCGCCGTCCGCATATATTATCCGCGATATGCGCTTTCACAGCGCGAGCCGCATCACTTCCGCCGCGCCGTGGTGAAACTTACTGATATTAAAAACAGCTTCACATCGAGCCGACTTGTGTTTAGCTGTGTATTTAACGCAAAGAAGACGAGGAAGACGAGAACCGTTCGTGATAAACGACGGCTTGCATGTCGCGATGGTGTGCCGTCGTATGTGATATTTATCTTCTATCTGGTGTCGTAGAGCGGACAGGTTCAAGTGTAAAACCGTGAAAGCTGAACATGCACAAGATGCCCCAGAAAATTTATATAATGATACCAGATAATATTCCATACTTTATGCAAAGTTTCTCTCTTATTAAAAGCGAAACTGAGACTGATTACGGCGTTATTTAATGTTGAAAATTGAGAGAATCCAATGAATTGAATTTGCACAGTGCAAACACGTAAATATAAAACTTTTTCTTTCTCCTTTTCAATTTGGTTTTTTATTTATTTAATATGTCAAAAAGTTTCTGAAAGGAGGCGACAATAAAATCTTCGTTTCGCTTAAATTTCCTTCGAGATAAAATTAGGATCTAGCATTAATAATATCCTTTTGTTGGTCTTTCGGATCTCTTAATATTATTGGGGAACATATTATACGCAATATATGTTAAGTATGACAGATCGTTTTCGCATAACGCGGTCGAGATCGCCGTCCTGACAATTATTCTCTCCGACTGTACGATTTAATTGTTCGTACGCGATCTCTCCACGGAGAGAGATGTGCCTCTGCTGGTCGCGTTATCTGAGATCGCAGGTAGAAATAGCGTGAAACTGTCGCGCTAATGTCACGGAGTGAAAACGGATTGTGTTTTATGGATTGTGTTTAAAAACAGATGTAATTAGACGTTCAAAGTCGTTTAAATATTGGTGCGATCCGTCGGGAAAATAATTATTTTCCATTTTTTCATTGCGATAGATATCGACCGGAGAGCTTCTCTAATCTTCTCAGCGATAATGATTAGAGAACTATTCAGATCGTGAGAAGAAACGGTGAAAGTTTTTTTTACACACGATGTCGTTAAAAGGAGGGCTTCTTTTTTTACGCGGATGTAGGAAAACCCGACGCTTATTTATTCATGTTCGTTTTCCAGAACGCGAAACGTCGTCGCCTCGTCATTGTGTGTTTTACTTGGGCTCGCGAGAACACGACGCCCCTTTGGCACAATTTCCTCGGATGTGAAAAGGTATCGAAGAGAGGCGGAATCTCGGAAGCGTTTGTCGCGGACGCGGCGGAAACGCGCGCTCTTCCGTTTTACGAGCGATCTCGTTGCTCAACTATGCTTGAAACGGCGCGGCGGCGACTCGCGTGGCTCTCAGAAGTAGAGAATCGGCGCAAGAAGTGGCTCACTTTCGATGCCGAAGCCAATGAGTACGGTTCGCGCATTTTCAGGTTTGGAACAGGACTCATCGATTTCTGATCGTCCTTGATGTATTCAAGTTTCGTCCAAAACCAGACGATGTAAGAAATGGCTATCGCTTAACGAAGGCATTCTATTCTCGGTGTCTCGCTCGGTGGGAAAAAATTATCTGTCGGGGACAATGTGATAAATGATCCAGAGAACGAACGAATACTATTATCGACGAATTAACACACAGAGACATAGATATGGCTTTAAACGAGTTGTTAAATTCGTAAATAAGCAAAAATGAAATTTAGACCTCTGTTCGTATATAAATATTAACTATTTTAATACGATAAAAAATTTTAAAATTTACATTATCTCAACAAAAAGAGAGAGAGGGAGAGAGAGAGAGAGAGAGAGAGAGAGAGAGAGAGAGTGTGTGTGTGTGTGTGTGTATGTGTCGTAAAAAATATATTCCAATAGCGAACTTCACATTAAATAGTTTGATAAGCTGTTTTTCGTCTTTCCAATCTGGAAGATATAATTCGCACCATCGTTTCGCTTAATTAGCGAAATAAATTTGAATAGATGCAATAGCTGACGCAAAAAAAAAACAGATCTTTAGGCATGTAACGCTGAGGTAATTTGTTTTCTCTTTGTCGTAAATAAAAATTCTTGAGTATTTTTATGGCATACAAAGAGTTCATTTGGAAGAGTGATTTGAGACCGTGCCGGGCGGGCTGACTGGTTATCAACGCGACTTGAGGCTTTCTTGCATTCCTGAAGTGAAAATGAAAAAGTGAGTTCCACGACCCGAAATCCGACTCCTATTTGTTATTCGTCATAACTACACTAAACTTGTCCCTCTTAATTGCCAATTACCCTCTTATCCTCTTATCGATATGATCTGTGATCTTTTGAACGGACTTTCGCTGTAAAATGATCTTTTTGAATTGATGTAAAATAATATTTCATCATTTACTTCAAATTGACGTTTTTGGTGCCGCTAATGCGGCACCTGTAATAAAATAATTCCGAACATCATTAATTAAATAACAGAGCCTAAGTGACAGGAATAATCGAATAATAACGATGATTATGCACTTAACAGTTCCGGGAGCATGACAAAAAAAAAGATATTCCAAATACGTACTGTCATGTGGATACCGTTCAAGAAACTGTAATATGTTCTACATGTTATATAATACCGTGCGATTAAAAGTTGCAATATAATTTTATGTTACGCTCTCCGATAAACTGAATGTTATATTTACATCACAAGAAACGAATTAAACGGATTCTTTTAATAACTAAATATAGACCGAAGTAATAATTCCAGTGTTCTATTTCTAACGTATTATTTTCTCAGATTCTTTGACCAATTCGGTGTCATTTCTTTCCTTAGTGAAAATCGAGAGAGATCGTCATTTATTGCGACTTTCTAGTTATTAGCATTATTTATCTTTATCTAAGTCTCAAATTAACGTTCTGTTAAATTACAGTTCGCTTAAAATTGAGTGAAGGGTATGATTGTTTTATTCTCTACCCCGAAGTTTATTTCACCAGGAAACTCTTACTTGCCTAATCAATTTGTTTTATTTTGAGTCAATTTTCTTCTTCATTGCGTATTAATTATTTAATAATGATATATATCTCATTTTTGTTTTGTTTAAGAAAAATCGCGACTGCATATTCTGACTATATGTAGAATCTATCTTTAAAAAGTAATAAATTACAAATACATTTAATGTAACACAAGTAGTGAGAATACGTAAGAAAACGGAGAATATTGTAAAATACAATATAATATAATATAATAATAAATAATATAATATTTTACATACATTTATGAAACATAAATATTGTACGTCAATAAATATCAAGCACACGTTATTACATTAAAATTATCCCTTTTAACCCGTTTAATCTCACTGGCACCTTGTTAATTAAAAATGGCGTGCCTCATTGTCGCTTGGCCGCTTGTAATTATTGTCAACGGTAATGTACGGCGTGTGTAATGTGGAATAATTGGTCAGCCCCTATTCGTCGTCCGAAAGTCCGCTGCATCCGTAAATTCTCGGGCCGCACCGCCATAGAATAACGCCGACCTACTTTTATACCCTGCGACTACTTTCACTTGCGAGGACGAGGTCGGCACGGATGCACGGGCGGAACGAATTTCCGAATAACATACCTCCAACTTGCCTCGGTATTTGAGTTCTTTGAGTCCAGTTTTTGTCTTTTTTCATTTGTTACTTTTATGAAAGCTTTCGTATCTCGAACGTAATACTCATTTGTATGTAAAAGCAAGACTTATTAATTTATTTATTATTGCGAACATAAATAATCAGAAAAATTATCGCTTTTATATATTGACGGTATTATGTTTTTATTAAGACTCATCGTTAAATTACAGTATGTTTTACAAATGATTAAGGCTAGATACCATCGTGAAATAAATGAAATGAAAATATTCTTCTTTTTTAACACGATCATCAATCAATTCGAAATGGATAGTGTAACTAATTTACTATCGACATTATCTGATATAATTATACGCTACAATTAATGTTAATATATTATGGATAAAGTTATTACATATATGTGTAATGATAATATTATATGTGATTGGTGTAGTACAATGTTTCACCGATTTTTATACTCTCGCTGTTTCACGCGTAAAGCCATGAAATTTGCATAATGTGCGAACATTAACGCCATAAATCAACGAACACGAAGGAGAGATTGCATGTATACTGCTCCTCAGACAGTCCTGCTTCCTAGGCAGTCATTAACAACTGATCGTCGTACAGTCTTTCTTCCTGACAGCGTTGAACACTTCACGAAGGCCGTTTCTTTTTGCGATGTCATCCGGGGTTCTGTCAGTATAAAAACAATGCATGTTATTTTTTAAAAATTATTATAAATACATTGCGATCAATATAATATGATAGAACTGAGAAAATGTGCCTGAAGAAGTCGATTACCTGGTGGCCAAGTTCCACAAGATGTTTTGAAGGATGTTGGATTGTGGTTCACCGCCAGCTAAAATCAATTCGCAGACTGATTGATCCTCGCAGCCGATCGATTGATCGTCAAGTATGCGTGCCCGTTTATGCTCGACCGGCAGATCAGCGAGCCGTAGCTTTGAGAGGACGATGCTCGGTTGGCTAATGGAATTCGTCCTTGATTAAAAATATAAGCGGATGTTTGAGGCGAAGAAAATAGAGACTTACGTCGTGTTGTCGATTCGTATGACGTTGGGCTTTAACGTCGCTAGTAGCAAACCCAGCGGCAGGAAAGTACCAATTAGGTGAATGATTTTCTTCCAAGGGAACGGTCTGTGAACAATATTATTCCGGTTTTATATTTAGAAGAAAAATAACGTTCTTGTATAAATATTAAAAAGATTAATTGTCTTGTTAAGTAATTTCAAAGGAACGCATTATAAATTTATTGTACAAGTAATTCGAGATAGTTATAAGTTAGAGTAAATAATCAAAACTTAAAATATGATCAGAAATAATATAATTATTTTAAAATCTAATATAAGCTATCTGATCCAATATGATATAAATCTAAAATGATAATATTTTGATATAACATTATTATTTTCATATATAATATACGTATACATATATGTTTCTTATATATAATATATTACATCTTTCTCAAGGAAATATAAATTAAATAATCATGTTAAATATGATAGTAATACAAATTTAGTTAATAAAAGTTTGTATTTATTGTCTTGCGTGGATTTAATGGATATTGAATAATATTCCTTGCATTCCTCTCTTTCTCTCTCTCTCTCTTTCTTTTTCTCGACATCTTGCATCTCAAAACAAACATGCAATTTAAAAGATGATAATATCTTAATTAAACTTGGAGCAATATTTACATGGTTGGCTGCGTTAACGCAATTAACGTATAAATGTTAAACGAGGAGCATATCGAGGAATACATAAATGTGAATATCACGCAAAGCTAGATAAAAGAAGTAACGTTTCATATTATCTCCTTGGCATTGTTACGAATTTTTTTCAGAGTCAACATATCAATGTCGCATTTACGAGCTCACCTTCTCATTCGCGGATAAGCTATAGTCGGATGTGGGTCCTCCATATACTGCATATCGTGGTACTCGCTACTTGGCTGATAAAACGGATAGGGGAACTTCCGCTTTCTCGTGTAAGTTGACTCGTGCTGCTGAAGTACCATGACACCGTTACCCTCCGGTCTCTTCATCATCTCGATCGCGGTTTCCTGTGACGTCGGCTGATAAGCATTGTGATTCGGGTCGGCGTAATAATTGACGACGTACGGTGACTTCGAGACGTCGTAATAAATAGCGGTCGATTGCAGATCAGCCGGCGTCTTCCCGAATATTTCCTGCATCTCCGGCTTCTCGGCGTTCGGAAGGAACGCTTGATCGACGAACACGTGATCAACGGTACCGTGCTCAAACTGTGATCTCGAGCTCTCCGTAACGGTCTGCCGATCGTCGAAGGAATGACGGATGTTCGACGTTTGCACGCCGTCGTCCTGGAACCTAATTCTGCTCGACCGCGTCGCCTCGTCCAGCAAACTAGAGATACCTTGAGACGCGTCCTGGAAGATATGTTGAAACCGCTCGTGCTGCGCATCCAGGTGAACATCGTTCTCGAATCTCACGTGCTGCACATTGTTGAAGGGGTTCGTCCGAGGGATAGCCGGCTGTTCGATCTCGCCCAAATGTCGGCTAGGCTTGAAGATGTTGGAAACGTTTCGCGAACGGGCTTCGATGGCCGGCGATGTTAATTCTTGGTTACTGTTAGTGACCGGTCTTAATAACGAGGCGGGCGTCGTTGTCTCATGAACGGATTGATCCGATATCGGGGAAGTATCCTCGAAGATGACTTTCGTTTCGCGTATCTCTTCAGACGCTCTGAGGGCCCTCGTGAGCGTAAGACCGACAATCAAAAGGCGAAACGGGAGGAAGCGACACATGGAGATCTTATGCAACCACATGTTTCTCGTTCGATTAAGTCGGCAATCAGTGCGAATGATGTTTATGCGTTTGCGATGACGAGCGTGTGCGGAGAACAGTTATTTCCATTGCAAGGTGTTCGCGTACTGAGACATTTGGCAGGACGTACTGCGACTTTAACTTGCGAAGAGGCAAGAGTCACGACAGGCGTATTCTAAAAAGCGTGAACGTGAGAACAATTTCTTAATCACTGCCCATGCCCCGTCGTCCGCACTCCAATTGTTGTTGACAAAGTGAGCGTTGCGACACTTAGTTCAAGTAGCCGCAGCAGCCCGATGATACCCGGTGCATCGTAGTGTAAATGCATTACGCGCCGCAGCGAAGCAAAATCATATGTTTCAGAGCAATTTCAACATAAAATATCCGTCACTATTAATAAAAAAGAAAATAATCAATTTATCCTTCTTTCTTCTTCTCATCTTCAACTTCGTCTCTACGTGTCGCTTTTGCGATTTTATTTTTGTGATTTTATAAAATGCTACATTTATTACCATTGCAAGACACGTGAAAGTTAATTTGTGAATTTTTGGTCTAATATTGTAGGAGAAATTCAAATAAACCTAAGTTATACATTGACGTTATCGCTTCTCTGTAATTTTACTTCATGAAAAAATTTTCATTAAAAAAAATCTCTAGAGAAATTCAGCAATACATAGAAATGAGCGAAACATACCAGACTGCTAAATTGCATAAGTAAGATAGGAGACGTTACTTGCTCTAGCAGCGTTCACGGAACACGAATATAATGAGCGGAAGGGGTGAAAAGACTTTCTAAGCCAAGTTTTATCGCCGAGCGGTGAGAGTCTGACCCTGTTTCATGGCGAGGTCATTCCGATATGTTCTATATGCTCCGCGACGATCTTAGAGTTTTCATATTTCCCACAAAGAAGAAATAACTTTTTACTTGAGCTATTCTATATTTCTTTCAAACAATTTTGTCTTGTACAATTCAGCTTCACATTTGTATGAAGAATTTATACTAATACTGTATTAAATTATCAACACAATTCGGTTAGAATTGTTAGATAGAAGCGAATAATTTAAAAATCAAACAAAGGAGAGAATTTATAATTTTGAAACGTCAAATTAACGAAGGTCATAATTTCGATAATATGTTATTTTTTATTTTCCTTTTAATCTTTTTTAAATATTTTTATGTATATATCGAATTTGAAATATGTATTCAAGGAGTTATCTGAGAGACCATTTGAGAGAGATCATTTGATACAAATTATTTAATATCAATCCACGTAAATACTTTTCTTAAAACTTTCTATCATTGCATAGATATCCGACATCCGAAGTAGATCTCGCGATGACCTTTTCACCTCTTCTACTTCGTCTCATGTCGTTCTCGTTAACGCGACTCTCCCTCTGATACGACCGACAATGAAAGTAGACGTTTACTGCGTTCGCGGACTGTTCTACCCTTTCTTCAGCATCGTCGTAATCGTTTTCGCGGTTAGGTGTCTAAGCTGACCCAATTCCGGTTTCGAGTAGGCCAGCTGATTGCGTCGTAACCGGAATTGGAAGTAAAAAAATCCGTCATGCCTCTGCAATCCCGAAAACGTGCCATTTCGTTCTTATTCGTAATGCAAAACAGAAGAATTTGTTTTACATAATTATTCTGATTCTGCAGCGTAGCTGAGAGCTAGCTGTTATTAACAAACAACCAAATGGACAAACTCGCATGCTGGCTTTCGAATATTTTAAAGAAAATGTTGCTACAACTCAAATTTAATGCTCCACGCTTACATAAAGACTTTCCATGCAAATTCTTGATTGATCGATAATAAACTTCAGAAGGTGAAGAATATACGGTGATGCAACGTGGACACGGATGCTAATTTCATTTGGAATGACACGTAATGTGATACATGCGCAGGTACAACGGAAATCGGTGGAAGAGCATAGCTGCTCGACAGACGAGAAAAGAAATCGTCGGTTTCTGGGTCGGCGCCAGGCAAAAAAATCCTAGATCGGTGAAAATCTGGCGGAAGAATCGGAAGCTGCTCGTAAAACGGAAACTGTTAAGACGCGTTTCACTCGCGCGACGAGCAGGAATCACCATCGGCGACGTGAGAGGGGAATGCACGGGCGAAGGAAAAAAAAACAAAAAGGAACGACGGAGGTTTCTGGGCCGCGAAAGCGCAAAAATCGGTAAACGGCCGATTCTACGATTTGTTCGCCGATCCGATTCCGTCTACTATACGTCGAAGAAGGCCAAATCGGCGATTTGCCGAGCATGAAAATCAACGACGGCCTTCTTTGTCCTTTACGCCGGCACGATGCCGGCGTGTCCTTAATTGCAACTATTCAGCCAGAAACATTGTTTCCTGTACTATCGCGGTACGCATTTAATTCGTAAATATATAATATATTAATAAATATAATATATATTTATGCCAAAAGAGATTATTGTTAAAGTTATTTGACTATAATAATATTAACAATAAGTTTTACTGATCCACATATATTTCAATGTAGAGAGAGAAAGAAAACTTAAATTTCTAATTACGAAAAATTCAATATTCAACCAACATTCATGATGAAAATAATTTAAATAATTATTTAAATAAACATTATTGTAAATTATGCAAATATTCTGAATATGATTCTATTTTATTTCAATGTTTTTCTGCAATAAAAAGAAGACATATCACAAAGCTAAAGGGAGAAGAACTGCATGTTCTTTTAAATAGATTCAGAATTTCTTTATAAAATGTTTGTGTTTTACATTATTATCGTAAGAAATGAATCGGTATCAAAAAGATTGAGATTCCTAATAAATTCCTATGCTCGATCTCTCTGAGGCAACCGAAAACTTCTTCGGTGCCGCGCCTAGAGGAGGCCGCGGTTAGAAGAGAGAGCAACTCCGTCGTCCCACGACAGAACGTGAGCTCTGCCGCGTAAACGGTGAAAGTAGCGATTTGACAAAAGGTAAAACTCACGTGAAAATGACACTGTCGCCGGTCGGGGCCGCGCCACAGAAGCGGGCGACGACGAGTCGCCCGTCGTGTTGTCACCCTCATTGTCACGAGCGCAATTAGCGCATGACACGAACGGTCTAGGTCCGTTTCTCGTCGCTGTCTTTCATCGTCGGCGAATACGACTCTCGCCGACGCGAGGGAGGAGGACACGGCTAGCACAAGTAACAACGTGTACGAGAAATGATTGGGGACCGCCGGCTTCGCGCCACTTGAGAGAGTTTTCTCGGTCAATCACGGCAACAACTTCATCCACGAGAAGGCGATCGCTATCGCTAGGCGGCATGAACAATCCCATCAGGAGTGGCAATTAAAATCGCTGCGAGATCGAAGACAGGTTGCGTACGATCGTTCCGTTGCTCCTCGTCCGGATGCATTAGACGCGCGTCTCGAATTACTGTCTGGATTTTTGCAACGTTGTAAGTGTGTCTGATTAGAGATGCTGATAAGTGAGAAAGCGTATTGTAAATAACTCGTCGAAGTGATTGTTTTAACGTACAGGCGGATCGATCGAAGATTCGTTAACGGAAATGTTGGTAATCCGACGAATGAAAATATGGGAACGTTTAAGAATTTTATCTGTAACCGACAAACGATAAACTTATAATTTTAATAATGCAAGATATATTCAATAATTTCGATATATGTTTTAAAGTAAAAAAAATATATATATATATGTAAATAATTGATAAATTATAGACTGTAACTATATATCTGCGTGATAATTTTAATATAATATTTTGTAATTCTAAGATCATAGGTTAATTAGGATACATTAATATCTAAATGATACCTGCGATGTAAACAGAATTAGAAAGATGTTTCAGCCTCATTTGCGAGAACTTTCCATCTCCATCGTTTTACTCTAGTCATCTAGCGCTCGTTATTCCTACAGAAATTCACGCGAAAGCGAGGTATTCTGAAATAAATAATAAATATATCTCCGTGCAAGAGAATATAAAGTGTCCCGTATCTCAAGCATCCAGGAGGCTGTTAGAAAAGCGAATGCCTCGGAAACCGCTACATCTCGTGGTCCCGCATAACGTGCAACACAGTGTCTCGCGCAAAAGTACAGACATCGCTCACTTGTCGGAGGCCAGTGATGGGTTCGATCCCATCGATCATCGATCGTGGCCGGCATGACTGACCTCGCCTCCCATTGTTGTTCATTGTATTCCAAGAACGATCGTTATCCAGAGGGAAGGAGAGAAACCCCGTGGGGAACCGCGGCGTGGGATGGCGGCTGCTGAAGTGCGAGAGGAAGAACCCGCCGAGATGGAAAGAGAGAAAGGGACACGCGAGGAAATCGCGGGCGAGAAGGAGAGACAATGTGGCGCCCGTTCTCCAGGTTGACCAAGCCAAGGAGGTAAGAACGGAATAACACAACGGCCACGGGGAACGGAGGAAGATGCAAAATGGACCAAGCACCGACGAAGTGGGGATCTGGATTAAAAGCAAACGAGGGCAACGTCTCGGCAACAGAGCCATCTCGGACCTTGAGGAGTCGAGGTCGCCGCCGTATTCCATTTCCGCCGTCGTACCGTCGCTCTGTTGTTGTTGTTGTTGTTATTGTTGTTGTTATTGTTGCTGCTGCTGCTGCTGTTATTGTTACTATTGTCATTCTATTGTTATACAACGGCGCAACGTTGCGCGCGGCATCTGCTAACGGATCTCCGGAGCGGTGACACTCGGGCCTCGCTGTTCATGTAATTGAAGGCGACTCGGACGACTAATATCATCGACACGGTCAGTGCGATGCGTGGTGTACGCGAATTGTTCGTTCTGCTTCGGCGCTCTGTCGCGTTGTAGAATCACGTAGTAGAATTCCGTAGAATTAAGTAGAAGACGTGCGAAGCCATGAGGCGGTCATCTGAGCCGGATGAAGACAGTGATCTCGACGAATAATAATTCTCTAACCATTTCTTTAAAACTCTAGCTCGACTAATACGACTTCATTGTGATTCCACCGGTTATTTATAATTTTTAAAACCATCGTTGCCTGTTATTATATTTAATGTTCTTTTCGGAATAACTCTTATTAACTTATTATAAGTAATTCTTCCCGATTAAACAATTATTAATATAATACGCGATATTTGTTACTTCTTCACGTTAGAGATAAAGCTGTATTTTTGAAAAAATTATTGTAATAATATTAGATAACTAAAACTAATATTAGAAAATTGAAAGCAAGAGAATTCAATTAACAAAATTCTAAGGTATATGAAATAAGATTCTTCATGTTTCATTTCAGATGACGATAAGAGGAGCGATATGCCTGCTCCTGACGATCTTGACGTTAGGAGGTTCGTTGGGTAGTACAAGGTACTTCGTGAAAATGCGAACGAACGCGTCCGAGATGTTTAGAACGAAGGCGGACAATTTGAGGATTCTTCAGGATCCGATAGCGATCACGCCGAATCCTTTGTACGACAACACGGGAAACGAGCATCAAGCCGACGACGGGAGAATGACCAAAGAGATATCGAGCGATCAGTACAATCGAAGAAATTCTTTTGTCGAATCTTCGACCTTCAATCCGGACGTGCTCAACAAGTTTCTCGAGGAATACGCGAACAAAGTTAAAAGTACTACCGAGAGGAATTTCAAGTATCCCTTCAGAATCGTGAAACCACCCGCAGAACCTCTTGTTCTTGAAATCGACAGCGAGACCACCGAGACCACCACAATTCACGAACAGGGCGAGAATTTCGATCAGATCTCAAACGCTACTTCAACGGAGGATGCGGTAAGAAATATACATTTTAGATGAAATAACAGTATATTATTTTGTCTTTTAAATGATTAAAAAAGCAAAGAGAGAAATATTTTAAATTTTGTGCTATTTATTATATAATTTGTCATTAGAAATAATAAAGAATATATTGGTTATTTTTGCTGTTTTAGTTAAGCGAGACGTTAAATGATACCTTGAAGAGAAACAAATACTACGGTACGAACACTTATGAAGACAGAAACGGCTGGGTGACGTTAGAAGCAATTCCATGGTCTAAGAGCAAAATTTCCAAGTGGCAAGCCAATCTCAGCACGCAACGACCTTGGCCAGAGATAAAGCCATGGGATAAACCGAGCATGAAACCATGGGCCAGCGACTTTACCATCAGACCCACTTATGAAAACAACAAACCGTGGTAAGTACCACAACCGTTAATTTTCCTTTCATTACGCGGTCTTATGTACAATTTTTGAAAATGGGTTTTGTGGTTATGATACGAGAGATATCTATCGTTAACATGGAATTGAAACTTTCTTCTTTCTTGTAAGCTATTTACAAATCCAGCGGTATACCTCATTTTACGATACTCTCTACATTAATATTAATTATAAAATGTATCAAGTCTCGAATCTTGAAGTTCTCGAAATCTAGAAATTTATTTATTTTTTATTTCTACTTTATTCTATAATTGGCTTTCTATAGTAAAACTAATTTGTAC